>JAODUE010014022.1:0-7500 GCA_027564755.1 Amblyopsis hoosieri | reverse complement strand
GTAAAACATTTAAATAACGACCAATGTTTATCCAATCGGACCGAATATTATAATTAATTTGTTCTACTCGCGCTTCGGGCGATGATATTCCCCTTGAACGCCCATTTTTCCCTCCCTCCTCTCTAACCTTTCCGTGCCAAGTTCAGAGAGAGAGAAGGAGTACTTCCTGTGAGAGTTCAGGCTTGTTGCCAGAGCGACTGATCCCCCAATCTGATGTTAATGAGATCCTGGCCCAGAGTATACCAGGGTGTCGGGACTCCTCTGATGCCACACGCAGGCACACACACACTCGTGGTCGCGTGCACAGTTATAGATACGCACAGGACATTCATTGAAGGGTGTATAGGCTATTGCTTGCAAATCAATCTGTACTGATGCACAAACATGCACGCACGTTTATTACATTTTTTTGGCAAGGGTGCGGGTGAGAGGTTCATATCTTTAAATCTGTCTAATTAAAACACCAAATCCCTCATTCCCCCCCTTCCCCCCTCACTACCCCATACCCCTATAGGCCTGCTAAACCCCACACTCCACACCTCGCGCCCACTCCCTCACCCCATTCCACAGGAGAAATGATTATTAGGATTTTAATGGGGAACACTTCCCACCCAAGCCATCTGGGGCTTCGGAAAGGCATGGCGCGGGTATACTTGCCGACATCGCTTGTTCTTACTTTTCCTGACTGGAGCTCATATTTCAGCTTCTGCGGGGACGTGTCCTGAAACTTTATCCAGCATCTGTTTAAGTGACTGGTTATATGTTTAACTTCTGATAAGAGGTATTGATATAGCAAAGGCACTTCATTACGAATGGCACCTTTATGGAGAAAGAAATGCATGACATAATGTACATTTGAGGAGGTAACTGGACAAAGCGCATATACGCCTTTACCATTTAACACATATACATCCAGAAATTGACAATTGATCAGATGTTAATCCTATGGTTTAATAAATTAAGTTGTATTATTTTATAAATGTGTAACCTTGATATAAGCAAGAGATCTGATTGAATTTCATACTTGTACTACATTTCATACTTATAAAGCACTTTTAAAGCGGCCGCGCCTATTGAGACAAGTCTCTGTGTGTAATCGGGGCCTTTTGCGATGATCAGAAGCACGCAGCCAATTGCCAAAATACCGCCTCAAATGAATGCCTAATCTTGCCTAATGGGCGGGCCGGCCCTACACCCTCCATGCAAATGTTGTTCAACATAAAAACAGAGAGACTGGGGCCAAAAAGTCCAATATACGTTACATATAAGTCAGAGATAAATAGTCAGTGATTCTGGGAAAGCTTGCTAATTATATATTTGAAAAATCTCCCTTTAATGGCACGACGTGCTCCCCAGAATCTCTGCTCCACACTAGACACATCGCCAAGGCTATATTGTCATTGTGGTGGCGTCTGCACAACTTTGTCTTCCATTGTTCAGAGCCTGCTGTGTCACAACGGATTGTTTTTCTTTTTTTTTCAGCAAGCACACGAGGACAGTTCGCTGACCATGAGGAGATATTCGCTGAATTTTACATTTTTTTAGTTTTTTGTAAATTATTTACAATCCCTGACTCTATCTTTATTTAACGCAACAAGCTATTTGACAGGCTCAAATAAAATAGGACACACTGATACTGAAATGTATATATATATATGTACATTTGCATAAATATGGCCTATATTTAAATGCATGAGCTGTTTAGTATGGATGAAACTTGATTACAACTCATTCTCTGCCTGGACAAAAGTTTTCCTTGCTGTTTTCCTAACTCTTGATAGGTGATTATTCTGTCCCCATTTTTACACTAATTAAGGCTGCACGCCTCTGCTAAGCATGCAGCCGTACGGCAGCTTCCATTCCATATATCTCTGTATATAGTCATATATGCCTCCCACACAACGCCGGGCCATATGTTCGCTCAGCCACTCTCCCTGTCTTTCAATGTCTCTCTCCCAGGACTAATGAGCTACGCGAAATGTAAGGGGGTTGGGGAGTGGGGGGCATGTACACGTTTGACCCCAGTGTGCGCCGCCTTGCGGTAGCCCGGCAATCCTGTGGGGATGAACAGAAACCCCCCCGCTTTACCACAGAGCTCCTAGGGATTTACGCCCCTTCCTGCACCTCGCCCTCCCCCCACCCCGCACATGTTCTCACAGACAGGCACTCCAGGACTGATAGGATAAGCGGTAGATGTGGATGGATGAAACAAATGAGGGCTTCTGGTCGGTGTGTGGGTGCATGGGGGTCTCTAAAAAGTCTACTTTTAGGACTCCAGAGGGACTCCACCTACCCCATGGTCCATACATTTGACGGAAAAAGCAGAGTAAGAATGTAGGCCTAGGTCTGCGATCATGTGGGCGATTGTTTTTATAACATGCTATTTCTTTATTTATTATTATTTTAAGAGCTATAAAAGATTGTATTAGCTTATACTAAGAAAACATATAGGCTACAATTTAAGATACATTTAAATGAATAAGACGTGTTATTGTTCTGATAAAAGTAAACGTTATAGCCATGTGCCTAATTGCATTCCTGAACAGCCAAAATGGCTGAATTCAACTAAAGGCATTGAAAATAGGTTACATTTCTCAAAATGCAGTGATATCCCTTGTTCATTCTTTAGCACTATAAAACAACAGATACAAAGAGAGCCATAAGGAATATGTAAAGAGACCAATAGGATTTTCCATAAAGCATATTGTTTAACTTGTGGTTGGTTTTCAATAACTGCTATAAAATCACATATGCACATCGACTCATCTATTTTCATGATTGAGCATATTTTGGATTTAATATTTACATTTATTTCGGGTAGGCCTTATTTTTTCTTTCTAGTATTTGTTAATATATAAGCCTATGTCGGTGTAGTTATTCAGCTATTTAGGCTATGCCTTACTGCCAATAAAGTCAGACCAGTTTCTCCAACAACTGCTATGTCAAAGTTTTGCTTTCCTTGTGACTTGCAGGCTATTGTGTGCAGAAGCAAATTGATATGCTTAAGCACACAAATACATAAAACAGTAGTGCTATATGGTGTTATATTAGGCTATATAAAACACAAATATAGGCCTAGTGTCCTATTGCAGCAACATATTTTATATGGCATTTTGGATTAAAAGAATGACGCCAATACGACAATCATTTATGTATTTTTTTTCTTTTAAATTTAAGAAAACTGCAGATTTCCTTAGATGATCAAATACAAATTTAGACGATACTGTCTTCTGGCTAACATCCAATCCCGTCTGAATAAATCTCATAGGAACGTTTGGCACCCCTCTGCAATCTCGTTAAGTAAAATATCTTTAAATTATATTGATTCTTACTACCTTAGTATAAAACGTGATTTAATGAAAATGCATTTGACTTAGTTTTGGATATAGGCTATTAATCAAAAGGCTTACTAACAGATCAAAGTCAGATTACTAAACTTGCTTAAAATAAGCTAAATTTGATTTTACAGGACATTATTCAAACCAAGAGGAAAGAAGACATGTTTTTGAATAAATTGGTTGCAATTTTATTTTGCAGGATATTAGCCTACTTGTTCCGGTCTGTTTATGGCTATTTGTTAACTGAGGGTCTATTTGTTTCATTGCTCCCAAATATGTAGACCTATGTTTTATTATGGCGTCGGGCAATGTCTTAAACTCCAAATAAACATTTGCACATAACTTACTTGTTTCACATTTTATTCTGATGGAGCTGTATAAGAACTTTAGATGCCCATATGCATTGCGCCAAACACACAGAGAGAAGCAACCCAAATGTAATGAGATGTGGAGTTCGATTCTCAAAGGAAATTTCAGAGAATTACATAATTCGCTGAAATCTCTTGATTTCGCAGTGTGTGCATGTGTGTGCGTGTGTGTGTGTGTGTGTGTGTGTGTGTGTGTTCAATAAAAGAACGATCATTTGTGTTTGAGTAATTGTTAATATTCTGACCCATGGGTTACAAAATCAACATAATTTATGATACAATTACCAATAATGTGCAGAAAAACACCAAGTGCTGTACAATTTCCATGTGAAGAATTTACTAAATTCCTCATCTGGAATATAATACAATGTTCTTGCACATATTTAAAGATTCAAGACATTAATTTCGTTGCATAACTTGGTCTGCCAACCGCTAATAATTAAGGCATATTTTCCACACTAATTAAAAAGCAATAACATCAAAATTAGACGGTTGTCCTCAGAGAAAATGTAATATAACCAATGCTTGAAGTCCAACACATAAGCTTATGGCTAAAACAAAATCAATACACAAACATAAAGGCCAACATAAATTATAATAATGGCAAATTTACAGAAACATTGTATTTGTAGCCTCCTAACATTTTCCTAATACAAATGTACATTCTTTTAATTGATAAGCATAAATAAATAAATAAATAAATAAATATAATAATTTACATTCACCACACTATTTACTTATCACTCATTCACTATTTACAAATACTTTTTTTTTTTTAAATTGATGTTTGTTTTATTTTCCTTTTTTTTTTTCACACTTTTATTTTTACAGTTCACAACCCTTGTCCCCAGTTCTTCTGAACATGCACTGTTTGAGAATATTGTTTAAGGGGTAAATGTCCGCCTGTCATGTTGATTTACAAACATAAGTTGCACCTTTGCATAGTTAAATTGACCTTGTTGCTAATAGGCCTATAGATCGAAAGTCCTGAACCGTGGGTGACCAGTGCAAACGAAAAAGATTAAAGGTTGAAAAATGCAATTAATTTCTGAACAATTCAGACAATTTCAGATATATCCCATTTGCTCCTGTTTCCCAACAATATGGATGTGGTTGTCTTATATTTAGTCTAAAATGAAAAGTATCATATCAAACGTCCATTTTACACATAGCTTATATAGATTGTCCACTATATCCTACACCACTCCCAGGTACTTGTAAACGACTCCACTACAGTCGTCAAGGAACACTCAAACACAAGTTACATAAATTAAGAATTATAGTGCTAAGTCAGTTATTTAAAACTTGCTTTGCAAAGAAAATACATTCTGTAGTCAATGTTGTGTGTGTTCGCGTGCACATTTGTGTACTGCAGTCCATTTGTTTCAATAGTCCGAGTCATCCTGGCTCTCTTGACCTCCACTCACTTAGCTGTGGTAGGAGCCCTGCATCTCCGCCTGGCCCTGGTACGACTGGTTTCGGTGCAGGTGAAGGTCATACTGAAATCTGGCCTCCGGGGTAACCCGGTACATAGAGTTCTGTCCAAGCGTAGCGCGACTTGGCACGCCACAGTAGCGCATACCGTAGTGGGGGCTCTTGCCGTAATCGGGAGGATCGTCGTGCTTTAGAGAAAATATCCCGTTATAGTTCATCTGGGGGCTCAACTGGCCGTCGATGTGTGGGCTCCCGCTCTCCGGGGAAGCGTTTTCGTGGTAAGGCTCATACGGGCCCCCATAATTATAGTGTCGGAACGGCTTGGCGCTGTCCATGGTGCTACTGCTGTGGCCGGGTGGCGTATTAATATCAGAGCCAGGGTACGAGTACATGGCCTCATAGGGTGACCTAGCAGAGAACATGACCTCGCCGTTGTGGTCTGTAAGGAAATTTCTGGCGTTCAACTGTAAACAGCCGGCCACTAAGTTAGTGGTGGGTTGGGATAATCCTTTGCATAGTGTCTGTACGAAAGCAAGCAGGTCCGGTCTCTTTCCCGCACTCAGCGTCTCTGAAAGTGCCCATATGTAGTTTTTAGCCAGTCTTAGGGTTTCGATCTTGGATAGTTTCTGAGTTTTAGAGTAGCACGGTACGACCTTGCGCAGGCTTTCCAGCGCTGCGTTCAGACCGTGCATCCGGCTGCGCTCCCTCGCGTTGGCTTCCTGCCGTCTCAGCTTGACCCTGTCCATCCTCCCCTTGGTGGCTTTCTTCTTCCGCGGGCCCCTCTTCTTTGAGAGCCCGTTATCATCCGGGTCGTCTTCTCTCTCATCCTCGTCCCTGTCGGAGATGTCATCCTCTGCGTCCCTCATGTCCGAGTTGGACAAGTCGTCCAGGTTGTGCTTATTGCGAATACGCTCGTGTTCCTGCAGGTTATCAGGTAAGCCGTCACGAGGATAATTTCCGCCGAACCGTGACTCACACATAATTTCTGCGTCTTCAAACGGCAATGTCAGCATTTTCCTATAAGAAACCACAACAAAAGACACAAACAATGAGGGGGAGAAAATAGACTAAGCACCGTTTTGAAGGTTGTCAGTTAATTACCTCTTGAGTGAATTCTCCCCAGAGGAAGAGAAACGTTGCGAAGCTCTAATTGGTGAGCAAGGCCAATGTCACAGACTGATACCTTTTGAAAGGCACGCAGCCTTATTTTCTTAAATAAAGTGAAAATCAAGGAAATAACGAATAGCCTGCCATAACATAAAGAACGGGTAATTCTTGTAAACAAATGAAATGTTAAACCAATGATACTAACCTCTGTGTCAAACGCGTGCGTAAAACATGTTCTCTGCTATCTCATCGGAATCTGCGCCACAGTTTTCTCTTGAAAATAAAAATAAAGAGAATCAAACAGTCGTATTTTTCTTCTCGCTCTATCTTGCTCTCAGTTTCCATTCGCTCTCTCTTTGAGAAATGACACTCATGCCAACTGCCAGAGCTGGTACCCATGCCATCTGCCGCTGACGTCTTGTGGCAGCGTAGATCACGTGGCTGACGTCCCGCGGGACCTCGATTCCGCACCGATCATCTGGCATCTCCAGTAATGGGCACCGGGAGGCCCACGTTTACCGTCAGAAACACAGACTGGAGAGGGATAACAGCTAATGTCTACCCCGCTCCTTGTAAGAAAGATGAATTAATGAATTGTGTATTATGGAAGAGGAAGAATGTGTTTAGGCTTTGTGGGCGTTCTCAACAGGTGAGGGTGGTGCGTGTGTGCTTGTGTGTGTGTGTGTGTGTGTGTATGTGTGTGTGTGTGTGTGTGTGTGTGTATGTGTGTGTGTGCGGCGTGTGTGTAGGCGTGATAAAGGGATATAGCATATGCAAATTATATGTATGCCAAGAAAGACCACAATCATATCATATCATATTAGGTTATATTTTTATTTGAGACGCTTATGGTGCTTATACACCGCACATCCATGATCCAGATCAACCAAAGTATTTTGCATTGCATTCGTCTCTTGTCTGTAAATAGAAAATAGATTACACATTCCACAGCAGATATATTTATTCTGCATGCTTTAAGACCACTGGGGCTGGTAGAGGAGCGGTATAGGTGCTTTGGTACCTAGGCTGTAGACATTAAGCACACCCAATGGAAAAGGCCCATGGCACGCTGCCAAATCCACACTGGGGCACAGCTGGCACTGGTTATGGGTATATGCACTCCTTAGTTAGTGTTGAACACGCACACGCACACGCACACGCGCGCGCACACACACACACTCACACAGAGAGAGAGAGAGAGAGAGAGAGAGAGAGAGAGAGAGAGAGAGAGAGAGAGAGAGAGAGAGAGAGAG
>JAODUE010014012.1:0-26247 GCA_027564755.1 Amblyopsis hoosieri | reverse complement strand
GACCATTCAAAACAAAAACATGGCGATAATACCGCAGACCGCGGTATTGGGGCACCCTTAATCACCGCAAGGACATTCTCTTCACCGCGACAGCCCTACTCGTCACCCGTCTCACCCAGCTGCTGATCATGTATGCCTCATCTGTGTAAATATGATTGCACATAACTGGCTATATTTAGACTGATTGGCTGATCGACAGTCAACACCCATCAAGGTGCACACTGGAATTATAGTGTGGCCCATAATTGTAAGTGATAATAAAAGGTGCTTTTATAATGACATACACATACATGTAGCGACATTTGCTCTCTATATTGCTCTCTATATTGCTTTCTCAATCACTACCCTGCCTCGCCCGAAAAATGACAACCTGTGTAGCTTGTTCATTTTAGAATTGTATCCTCTTTATTGGAACAATAATTAACCTTAGGAGTCAACAATCAGCCAAAGTGAAAACAGCCTCTCAAACCAGATGATTGGACAGGTTGGTTCAATTAGCCTACCCTACGTTTTCTAGGACCAGAACTCTGGTTCTTGTAACGCAGTAATGCAGCATCACTAACGTAATTCTTGCACTACTAGCTACTGGAAAAAGTTATATTATTAACTAGTAACTAGTTACTGCCCAACACTGCACAGCCTACAGTACAAGCAGGGCACTTCCTGCAGATCGTTTCATTTTTAAATAATGTTTTTAACTTTTACATTACTTTTTTTTATCTTTGTGTGCCACTATGGTGATTGTGTTTCTTTTTGCTAACTTTTATTAAATTCATTCTCTGCGTCTCTCTGACATGACACGCACATTGCTAGCTCGTAGCTGCGCATCGGACAGTGCTGCTGAGATTGAATAGTCCATCCACATCATTATAGGGGAAGGGCTGCGTTGACAAAGACATAAGTGTTGTCATTTCTGTTGAAACTTTCAGGGGAGTTTGAATTACAATTGATTGTATTTCATTATTATTATTATTATGATTATTATTGATCATTTTATATTTTCTATGGGGTATTTCATGGGGTTCCCTGGCAGCTGGGGGCCCCAGGCGATTGCCTACTTTGCCTAATGGCAAAGTCTGCATATGTTCTCTTGAGTCCTGACTCTTGTCCCTATCGTAGTAGGCCTAGTCACGTGAGCAACAAACGATAGATCTGGATATTTTTGTTCGTTGGGGTCAGTGTGTCTCTTATCACGTGAACAATTAATTAATTTCATTCAAGAGTGTATCTTACAGTATGCTAAGCATTTAGTGTGCAGCGGCGTTAGTAACAAGAATCAAAGACTCAGAAGACCCGAAGACTAATTTGCACGCAAAGGAATCCATTTTTTCAAGACCAACTCATCACTAATAATCATTAATTCTTTAACAATTCACTGTCAAATCCACATAAATGTTAAGAGTTGGAAGTCACCCATGGGGTAAGATGTCTCTCAATGATGACCTCTTATGTAAAGTAAAATAAACATTATCACATGTTTGATAATGTTTACTACATACTGGGTTGTGTAGGTAACTTTTTTAATGTAATTCGCTACAGTTAGTTACCAGACTAACATTATAATCAGTAGTCTCATTTTTGTACTACCTACATTTAGCAACATAGCCTAAGTTAATGACAGATTTTTCTAATGATAAAGGTTTTTATTCTGCAAACATCCCTTTTAAATCTGAATGTGGTGCTAGAAGGAATCATCAAATCTTTAAAAATACCAGTAATCTGATGACATTATTTTAGCTGGTAATGCAATGGTTACAGTTTTGTAATTAGTTAGGCTACTTTACATACCCCGACAATCTATATATACAGTAGTACATCAATGACCCAACATTTAACACAATGTTATAGCAGATACCTTCAGACCATTTGTGGATTCTAAATTTATTTTACAGTTTCAGCAAAAACGCTTATCTTTTAACAGGATAGCCAAGTTTACTTAGCTTAGTCATCATGTACTATTGATCTATCACTCTAGCACTGATGGGACTCTCAGCATTGAGCATAATTTCAGTCTGAATAAACAATCAAAAGGGTAAAGAACACACACTTGTTCTTTAGCAACTAATTGTATAACTTTCATTTTTTACTGACTAGTGTGTAAACTGTAATTCAGTAAAACAAATAACCTGTGATACATCTGATTGATTACACATTATAGTATGGCTTAGCTCAGCAGTTCCTAAACTTTGTGGTCCTAAACCGAAGTTACAAATATAATGAAAAGTAGGCTACTATTAATCTTACATAACTGTAACATATGACCCCTGTAGTACATCCATGTACTCCTATGTGTATATTTGAGTACCCACATTTCAGAAACACTGCATAAGTTAAGGCAAATCAACTTATCTATGAAACAATAAAAAGAAAAAGAAAGAAAGAAAGAAAAAATTAACACTCACCTGCTTGTAGACAGGTCTGAGCTGGCTGTCAAGGGTTATTACTCTAAAATGCACTGCAAAGACAGGGCATGTGACTATTCACTCAGTTCACCACTATAATTAAGTTATTATATATTTGTACTGTATGATTTACACAATTCTGTCAAGTTCAGTAGTTAATAACCTTATGACTATGAGCCATTTATATTTCACATTCAGACAGTGACAAAAATAACTGTCTTTTAACATCACCAGAAACCTAAACCATAAACTATCATACATAGTTACCTGTTTGTCCTGGTAGGTAAATTGGCTTATCTGTTTGGATAAAAGTTTGTAGACTATAGGGTTTGATAAGGACTTTCTTGACTTCTTGAACATAAAATGTTTTCCCTATAACTTCCACCTGGACAGTCTGTATAAGTTCCTCCTGCGCTGCTGGAGCCTGTAAAGTAGAATATTTTTTATCCTTAAATATACAAATTCGATAACATTATAACATTATAACATGACTGGCGTTATACTAAATATAATCAAATCAAATCAAATAAAAACCTTGAAATTAACACAGCGATGGAACTCTGTATCAATAGTCTCTTGGAGAAGTATGGTGTTTTTATCAGGGCTGATCAGAGTAACAGTCATGACCAGAGTCTCGTTTGGTTCCAAAAGACTGGCACATATTTTGCTCTCTGAGTCAGCTTCATGTAATGCAGGAATGGCCACCATGTATTGTCTGCAATTAGAAACAAATAAATACCCCCCCTTAAGTGTCACAGCGTTCATGTGAAAGATGAGGATTATACCATCCTTCTGCATAACATGACATATGCTATATTACCAAATACAATGCACTGGAAACAACACAGATACTTACGGCCCTGCTGCCACTTGATTCATACAGATCCCTCCTACACAGGCAAAGAGCAGCCATCTCCACGGTTGAAAGGCAGGAAGAGCCATCACTGACCAGCATGAGCCTATGGTCACTCCCTGTTATATAGTAGCTGATATATGGGACTCCCCCTGAAAACAGTGAGTGACAAACACGGGTGTTTGTGCTCATTTCTTGGTATAAGTAAATCATTTATAGAGTTCAATAAAATGTTGTGTGTATACATACATACAATACATGCAATACATACATACATACATACATACATACATACCTACAGGTGTTACAGTTCAACAGACTTCAACAGTCAAAATGTTTGCATAAAATTAGATTTTTTATCAGATCAGTATCAGTTGCACCTCACTGATAGATTTGACAGCATATCTGTCCTGTAATATGAGAAAATGAAATGTCATGTAAGCAAATGTATCTAATGGAAGTAATTTATTTGACATGACTGAAAATTGCATCAATCCAATTTTAGTATGGTTGAAGTGTTATGTTGGATGTTCTATTTTGTAAGGTTTAACACATTGAACAGAATAGTACGATAAAGTAACATAGTTCTATTGAAAATAAATAGAATATATTCTTATGCAATACTAAATACATTGTGTGTAACAACAATAATATATGAGCTGTGCACAAATTAGGTAATGTGGGAGTATTTTAAGTATTTTACCGAAAGCTATTTCATCATGTTTGCATCATGAAATGATGATGAATCAAAGTTTCAGTAAAGGTTGGTCACGATATTAAATTGTTTTCTTTAGTTAAAAGGGTCAGCAGTTCAGCAGACCACTACGTCGTTAATTTACACAATGTCAATGGTTATCAGGGCTACAGTAAGGAGAGAGTTCTGAAACATTGCCCTTTACTCTGCGTGGGATGTTTGTTCTGGTCACACAAGCTGCTTTTACCAAAAGTCAAATTAATATTATTGCAGTTTGCATGTTAACTCATTAGAATTAATGTATTTATTTGTTGTGTATTCTTTATTAGAACACGTAATATGATGTCAAATATAGTGCATATCCCATACATTTTTATATGGGCTACCTCCAGCTACGTGTTAGTTAGTCAAATGTGTAAATGGGAGCAGAATTTAGAATGAAAAACATTTCCTGCAATTTGACACATTCTTTATAGTTTCTTAATAGATTCTTAATCATACCTCAGATTCTTAATTATACCTCAGAAAGTAGAAGTCATTATTTGCGCAGATATAAGTGAATTAGTTCTACACTGTTTCATAAAACTGCATTAATGTCAATGTGGAGTTAATCAAATCGCGACATTAAAAAACATAGATAATTCTGAAGGTCTGTACATTTTGTTTTTTCATTCTTCTTTATGTCCACTAGGGGGCACATTTGCTTGCAATATGTAATTTTTTTCATTAGTTGTTTGAAATTAACCTAGTTTCCATTCATTCACTCACTAATGTGATCACTAATTAGCTTAGCTTCTTACATTAGCCACTTAACCAGCATAATAATTCCTTAGCCTGTGAGTCAGTTGCCGTTTTTGTCAAAAATGAACACCAAATTCTGCAAACCTATAATGTTAAACATGATTTTTATTTTATAAATTTTTTTGTCATGTCTGAGTATATGATTCATGAATTGATACATTTAAACATCAAATTCCATTTTACTAGTTGAATATTACAGTAAGTTATCATTTATAGAAATATATTCTTCATTGTTGTTTTCACCTTAAGAAATCCACATTCCATTTTCCATCCCATTCCCAAACCCCTTAGTCATAATTGCCCATGTGCATGGCTTTACTTCTCTTTGGGGACTGATTTCTCATAAATATCAACACTCACACATCAACAAACATCCTCTACAACACGACGTACCACATAATACAGTCAGCTATAAGCGCTGATGCCCTACCTACATTATACTGAAACTGCCATTAGATAGTAATTGCCATTAGATAGTAATTGTTTTAATATTGTGGTCTGAAATGGACCTAACATTTATGGACCATGATACAAGTATTTTGTTCAATTGTTACTTTAATTTCATAGATCAAATAAATGTGAATATGTTTTTGTAACTAGAATTCCAGCAGAATTCACAAATTATTCATGAAGTTTTAAACTAAGAGCCTCACAGCAGGAAAATGAAGTCAACATAACGATAAACACTTCTGCATTAGGCCTGTACGTCATTTGATCGTCGCGGTAGCACTATAAAAGCAAGCGCACCTATGCTGCTTCCCTCACAAGAGTGATTCTGTGTATGATTTCTACATGTGCTATTGGAACACTAAATGAAGACATTGTAATAGACATTTCTGGGACAGAAAAACACACATTTGCCTATGGTAAGACAGTACTGCCTTATATGGTGTAAATTATGTTGTCAGTTAATTTAGCATGCGGTTATCATTAACCACCTATCTTAGTCTGATACAGGGCATACAAAAAATACTGTATCGTATTGTAATATGTGCTTATTGTATCACAAAATCTTAATGGGTCTAATAGTAACCTTTCCACCATGTCTTTTATGAAACAGAGTCATGGTGAATATGTATCGCTCAGTTATGCTTTTTCTCCTTACAGGTAAGATGTTAAATAAGACATATTTTCTTAATCATAATGCTGGCATATGTTTGTAATTATTAACTTGACAAATCTATTTATATTAATATTTAAGTGTACATATATTTGTGGATAACCCTGACCATCTGATATGCAACTCATCATTAACAAACAGATCTAAATCAGATATGTTTCTGGTTGCATTGATGAAATGATTTCTTATTATGTAGATTATTTTCTTATAAATTTATGAGGAGTGTAAGAAAAATGTTTATTAAAATGGGGTTGATAAATTGTCATATGACTATAAAACAACAAATCACCACATTCACACACTGTATTTTCACCTGTATATTTATGAAAGAATTTCACCCTTCAGCTAAACATATTTGATGCAAAAGATCAATGCTGTCTTGCATTATATAAAAAGCCTTAATTTGATCAAATTAAGTTAAAATGACAGTTAAAATATTCATAATCTAATTAAAAATAAATAATTCATTTTGTCATCCCCATTTTAATAAAATAGTTCATATTTTCCACCATTCAGACCCATTAGGTCTTATATTTCCAGATTTTACACCTTATATGTACCTGCAGATATCTAGTTATATTGCTATAGTAGGTTGATGTTTGGACTGCCAGTCATTTACAGTTATGTGGATTTGACCTATCTATAAAGTGTGTTGATCTATTTTGGCATATTGTAAATGTGCAGTATACTGTAGCTACAGCATGGCTTGGTTTTTAGATTAATGATAAAGTAAGACATGCAATTTCAGGGACAAGTACTGCGCTGTTGGAATGGAAGTTTGGAATTTTTACAGCTTGCATCCTCAAAAACAACACCTTAAGGTTTAAGCATCCAGTTTACTCTAACCATCAATAAACGGTTCCATTTCTATCATATACACGTGCAATCATGGTTGTTCTTACATTGGTAAAGTGATACATGTTCTGATGTGTAGTTAGAGGGAATGATGCCTTTGAAATCTTTTTTTTAGGCTGAACTGCTCCTATCCAAAATGTGAAAAGCCTGAACCATACAATTGTATGATTAAGAAAGATGGAGGTGTGTTGGATGAAAAACATAAGGGAAAATGTCAGATTGATCTCGAAGGTCATGCTTTGAAGCATGCTAACCATACCACGAGGTACAACTGCACATTGACACGCAAGAAGAAAAATGAAGACAAGACCATCATTATAGACTACAGGATAAGGAGTGGAAAAGGTAAGTGACATGCAATGGCATTTACGACAAACCTTAGCATTTTAACATTATGTGAAGCCTATATGTAGCATGAATTCCCCATTGATATTTCCCATACGCAATTCACCTAAATTGTTCAATAAAATCCATATTTGACTTTAAGCATATGCTGCACACTAGAAATGTGTTTATTAAGCTGTAAAGTAAACCTGAGGCCTGAACTGTTATAAAACACATCAATATCAAATTTCCTTTTTGAAAAATCAACATTTTATGGGTTGGAAATGGCTGGAAAACATGTACTGTTTAAAATCATGGCCAATGCTGAAATGTACAATATACAGTATGTTAATGTTAACCCCCTCCCTTCTCAGCCTCTCCCCACCCTCAGCTCAATGCCTGATGTACTTTTTAGTAGCCTACTTTTCCAAATTGTGCAGTAGGCCAGGTTCAGAGAAGTTACACTTTAAAGTTCAAAAGGAACCCATTCGCCAGCAATGTATTTGCACTTAGAACATTACAGTGAACAATTCTGAACACTTTCTAATATATCCTTTACCCACAGAACACATCAAGCCGTGTTCTGATGACACAGGCTTACCATTGCATCACGTCCCAAAATTACTATGGCCAATGGTGACCTTGTTGCTATGGAGGGTCAATAGTACCGACAGGCAAACGGCTTAATGTATATTACCACAAAATAGAAAAGTTGGATGCTGTATCTAAAGAAAGCCACATAATGTTTCTGTTACAAGCAACCATTATATATAATAAACTTTTGATCAGACTTTTGAAGTACTTTATTTAAAGTTTTTTTCTATTTCTAACAACCGCTTACAATTACTAAAGATACTTTTTCGAAACTCTTAACACAGAAACACACCTACCTATTAGCCAAATACGAAATGTTCTTGTCAAAATAACATTTTGTTCATAAAACACTAACTCTACATTTCAAAATGCAAGACAACTTCATCTACATACACTAACTCTATCAAAACACTAGCACGCATTTTCTCTCCAAGAGGAACAGTTAGTCAATCATATCACGCTGACTTTCAAAATACTAAAAGCTAATGGCATTATAAAAACTGTATAACTTTTCATGTTTCAAATCTACCTTCAATGTGAAATCTATTTCTTTATATCAGTTTCCTGTAAACCACACACGTTTGGCTTGAGGGTCAAATGTGTGCATTTTGGAAACTATGGAAAAGTGACTGAGTCACTGATGCATTATACTGTAAAATACATTATAAGAAGGAAAATATTGTCCTTAGCCTGTTTTGCGCATTAATGTGTAGGGGTAGGGCATCCCAATTCTTGTTTGGATCGAGTGCTAGGGCGAGGTGTTTGAAGGGCTATAAAGCCCTTCAAATTAAGTGTTTTCAGAGGCACACTCCAAACGGAGTGCTTGATACATTTCCCATAATGTACGTTCAGTAATGTGAATTACCTGCATAATGGCTGCTCAACCGACTACTTAAACCCACAAGTATAAGTATTTTCTTGGGAAATATAAGAGGTTTACCTTGGAGAAGAGGGGTCAAGGAACACAGCACGTGTGTTAGTATGTCTCTCTTATATGGATAGTGAGCTATTAAAAGAGGTTCATACGAATTATGTAATAGTTGAAATAAATATTATTTTTTTACTTTTTTTTATAGTGAACCATCAAAAATCAAGGTGTGTGCCTTTGAGATGAGAGGTCAAGAGACACAACACACTTGTTTGTATGTCTCTATCTTATATAGATAGTGAGCTATTAAAATGGGTTCATAAGAATGATATTATATAGTTTAAATAATACCAAATATCGTATACAGTGTGAAAAGGCGATGAGCAGTGATCACTATACTAATTTGAGGGTGGTTGGGTTGTAGGTACAAGGCTGCTGCAGGGTGTCCAGTAAGAACTTAACCAGGGGTTTCCCAAAAGCATTGTTGCTAACTATGTTAGCAACTTACATGGTTGGAACTACACAGTTGCGACGCAAGTGTTTCCCAAAAAAAAAGTAGTTTAAATGTAGTCTATTTCTCAAGGGGTGACGGCAGGAATTTTGGGCCCCATAACAAAAAAAATCTAATTGGGCCCCCTCTGCACAGCTGTCACCACATCTCTAGGAACTGTCCCATCAAAAGCGTTACATAACTCTAATTAAATGCTTGCAACTGTCTTGCTTCTTGTAGTTTAGTATTTTTTACTAGCACAATATTTACTGCTGGTGATATGTATATGGAAGTCTGCATACAGTATGCAGTTCACTATTTGATGCAAGATTTAAAGCCACCATAAAAAAATCCTTGATGTTTTACAGTCTCAAAGTATTTTTATTGAAAAATTAAGAGATACATTAGATACGATAGATTTGTGTGTGTGTGTGTGTGCAAGCTTCTCAAATAATTTGCCCTTCATGATGGGAATAATAAAGTCTGTATCTATAGATGTCATTCAACGGACATAATTCAATATAAATGAACATATCAAACTGGATTATTTTTATATTGTCTGTAATTTACATGCAGGCTAATGTAAGCAACTCACTGTTTCCAACTGTCCAGCATCCAGTACAGACAGTAGGGTTAAAAAAAATAAAGCATTTCATAATGACCATTATGTGAGAAGAGAATTTATTAGAATTTTTGTCATTAATAAATATTTCATTTTCTTTTTTGTTATGTTAAAAACAGCAAGAGAGACAGAGAAATCCCCACAGACTCCCTGGAATAACTGGCATATCATTAGCACAATGTTGCTCACCTTCTTCACTGGGACAGGGAGAGGTAAAGTTATGGGGAGACTGGGCTGCTGCCGACTCATCTGTTGTTAAGTCTGCTACAACGGGCAGGGACAATGATTTAATATGAATATCATGCTAAATGTTTCCCTGCACTGATTACATGTTGATTAAATGTAGGCTAACACTAGTCTGTAGCTAGCTATCTTATTTCACTATGGACATTAAGCCAACAGGTTAACTCAGGTTAACTCACATACTATAGGCTACCCACCTTTCTTGGTGAAAAACTGGGTTACAGATTGACACGCTTTCCGTTGTCTTTCACCTCTCTCTTTTTTCTTTCCTTTTCTGAAAACCAGATTTTGGTTTATAAGGCACCATTGTGATCACTATTTCTGGCGCATCTACAGACTGCAACTAAACACCCTCACTGATAAGTGCGCAAAGGCAGGACCAAACCATGCAGATACAGGGAGGTTCAGTCAATATGGATGTTTACTTTTTGGTAAATGCGGATATTTAACTGGTATTGCCAAAAACAAGTAAAAACGAGATAATTCATTGTATTATTATATTTGAAATATCTATAGCTATATAGACTTAATGATGATGGTTTATATAATATAATTTTGTATTAGTTTTTACCTTTTTTGGGTGGTGCCCTGTCAGTCAGGGGCCCTTGGTATTGTCCTAACTTTTCCCCCCTATATGGCGCCCCTGGGTCAAGGAACACACCACACTTGTTTGTGTGTCTCTATCTTATATGGTTAGTGAGCTATTAAAAGACGTTAGCAATTTTTTTAATAAATATGCAATACCACAACTATAAAACAAATAAAGTGTATCTCCTTGGGAATAAGGGGTTTAGCTTTAAGAAAATTGGTTACGGAAAACACCACACTTGTTAGTATGTCTATATATTATATGGCTATGAGCTATTAAAAAATGTTAATTTGAATTATGTAATATAGTTGTAATAATACAATGTTGTTGTTGTTTTTTTTATACAGTGAACCACCGCCATCCAAGGGGTGTATTTAAGATGAGAGGTCAAGGAAGACAACACATTTGTTATGTCTATCTTATATGGATGGCTATTAAAATAGGTTCATACGAATTATATGTCTAGAGATACTTTTTAGTTCTAGAAGGAATTAGAACTATTAGCAATAATCTGCATTCAGTGCAATACGCTTTGTGTAGCCTTAATATTTATACTATTCATACTTAAAATATGTAGCATATATGGCCAAGTTTCTTCAAAGCAGCGTCAGTGGCTCAGTTGGATACGTGATCATGATCAATAGTCTTTCTCAATAACGCGGATTCTAAATACTAGCGATTCGTTTTTATTTTAATAACGGTAACAAAAGCACTACTTTATTAAGATTAGAATAACATACATATTCTGTATGCGAGATAAATGGAAAAAAGGTTATGCGGCTCAGTATACTTCTTAAATTGGCACGACTTGGCAACCAAAATATTGAAGACAACCTTAATACCTCTAGAGGCTTCAGATGTATGACTAGTCGTGGTCTAACACCTGATACCTGAACCAGTTTATACAAAAGTCCTTTTGTCTCTTTTGTCTTTTATTATATTTACAATCCCCATACGAGAGCGACACCACATGGCCAAAGTCTAGGCGAAAACGCTTTCAAATGTTTTGTGCAAACAGCCTGCCTTTTCATTTTGTAGTATATTCTATATTTTGTAGCTTGGGTAAAAAAATTTTAAATTGCAAAGGAAGGTTTATGGTCAGATCATTTAGATTAATGAATGTGTGATTTTGAAATAGTATAATCAAATGTATGATATAGAATTCACTAGCCTTGTCAGGGGGGTAAGTAAAATGGCCAAACAATACATTTTCATAAAAAAGTGAGAAATCAGAAACAATATTTTGGAAGATAAAGAAACAGATTTTGCCAAAATGCATAAGAGTGGGGACAAAACCAAAACAAGTGACATCTTCTGAGGCCATATGACAAAACGAGCAATCCACATCAATGTCTTTCTTATACCTCTGTAGAAATAACTTGGAGGGATAGTAACGATTCATACTTTTATAAGACACTTCCTTAATCTTATTCACAATATAATATTTAGAAGGTAAACACAATTTACTTCCAGTCAAGGTTTAAAGTAAGGTTTTTCCAGTAGGGAACAACATTTTGAACAGATATTATTTATTTTTGGAATAAAGCACGTATATCACGGTTATTATTTCTATTTTTGGAGGAGAAACATATCTTACCAACAACAGTAATGCCAGGATCCAGTGTCAGCATCAAAAACTATGGCATATTCCTTCGGCGGTATAGGAAAACCGTACTTGTTTAGAAGTTCAGAATATTACATTACTGTAGCTCACCCTTGGCATTAAGGCGCTGACTAACCAGAAAAATTCCATGGACAAACCAGTTATCCATGAATAATGATCTGTGTTTGTATAATATATCTATGTTGTTCCAGATACAATATCTGTGAGGGGAGAAATTATGTTTATATATTAAAGACCAGGAAATACACATATGTTTGTGAACATTTTAAAAAGGATTTTTAGCTGCAAAGTAAAATTAAATTAAGGCCTCAAAGTTTTGAGAAGAGGTAGTTGGGAATAAAATTCCAAATGGAAGTTTGATTCTTAAGAAATTGTTTAATCCAGTTGACTTTAAAAGTATTAACCAGGGTAGAGAAATCAAGAAAGTTTAGGCCTTGTACATGGGAGTTCATTAAAACAGATTTTCTAATAATATTGTATTCTGTTTCTCCATATACATTTATAAAGTATTCAACAGCATTAGATGTCTGTTTGTTCACATCTAACGATAAAGCTACATGTAAGCCCAGTATTTCATTTGCGTATAGATACCCTTAATTGTCTTATCAAATAAAGAATATATTTAAAAAAAAACAGGCTGATTTTGCAAAATCAGCCTGTTTTTTTTTTGTCCCAGTTACAGAACACATCATGATGTGTTCTGTAACTGGGACTATATTCTTCACTAGGCAAATTAGTTTCAAATAGGCTTGAGAGGGAAGAAATGTTAGTCAATCAAATGGGCAGGTAGGCCTATGTGCATCATTTGATTAATAAACCTAGACAAGCAGGATTATATGATATTTAATTTATATATTATATATAGTATATTGTTTTACAATATGTTTTACAAATAACTGTATTCTAAAATACGTTTCGATATTTGACTGAAAAGGGACCTCGCCTAACCACGATAATGGTAAAGGTAAAGGTACTTTTATTGCCAGATACTATACGGGAAATTAATCCTCAGCATTTAACCCATCCCTCAAGGGAGCAGTATGTGCTTTTTTGTCAGTAGAACTAGGCCTATACACATACATATTTGTGTACTTTGCCTAAACCTCCTCCTACACCACCATTAATTTTCAGGAGTAGACTAGTAGGTCTATCGCTTTTTTGTACGTTTGTAATTTTCTGCTATGAAAAAGCACAAAATAAAATAGTGGGCATTTGTATATGACGTCATAAGAAAGCGCTCGTCAGTTGTCAAACTAGCCTACTGTCTAAGGCTAGTCTGACTTCCCACATCTATTGTCGAACGCATCGCAACTCCAAAACTAGTTATATGCTGCATAGTCCATATAATATTCTCCCAACACAGAGCGGATGCCGATGCAGCATGTCTAGCAAACACTGTTAGCAACAACTTTCATCAACGGAACGATCAACGGGACGAATTCTTGTAGCTTGTCGGCGAGATCATCTTTACATGAACGTTCTGAGTAAATCCTGAATAAAACCTAAAAGAAATATGGATGGGGGTGACTCCACTAAAGATGCACGGGCAGAGCTGGATGTGGTGGAGACTGAATTGGAGATTGTGGAGCTTCAGATAGCAGAGCTCTTAGAGAAGCAATCTGAGTTGAGCTCACGTAGGAAACGCCTGCTGCACAGGCTGGAGGAAGGCTGCGATGCTGCTCAGCCTTCAGGGCCATCTTCTCCGTCTGAAGTCACTGCAGCGATTATGAGCAAGCAAGAGATGCAGCTGTACGATAACTCAGATTTCCCCTGGTCTAAGGACTTGGAGGAGCACCTGGAGAAATATTTCCAGCTTTCCACATTTCGTCCTCTGCAGCTAAGAGCAATCAACCTCAGTATGGCAGGCCGAGACCTGTTCCTGGTGATGCCTACAGGCAGAGGCAAAAGCCTCTGTTTCCAGCTCACTGCAGTCTGCTCCAATGGTTTTACTCTGGTTATCACTCCCCTTGTGTCCTTAATGGAGGATCAGCTCATGTATTTGAAGTCTGTCAATGTGCCAGCGGTTACACTCAACGCTTCCAGTAGCAAGGAACACTCTAAGATGGTCATGGCTGGAATGACAGATCCAAATGCTCCTTTCAAGCTTTTATACGTGACTCCTGAGAAGATAGCAAAGAGTAAACTGCTTATGTCTCGTCTGGAGAAGGCCTACAATGCGGGCCGCCTGAGTCGCATTGCTGTCGATGAGGTGCACTGCTGCAGCCAGTGGGGTCACGATTTCAGACCCGACTATAAACTGTTAGGAATCCTGAAGAGGCAGTTCCCAAAGATCCCGTTTCTAGGATTGACAGCCACTGCAACCAGTAGCATTCTGAAGGACTGTCAGAAAATCCTGTGTGTGCCGCAGCCAATCACAATTACCGCCCCCTTCAACCGACCCAATCTCTACTACGAGGTTAGAGTGAAAGACTCCAATTATGATGTATCTGTAAATGACATCTCATTGCTGATCAGTAACCGATACAAGGACCAATCAGGCATTGTGTATGTGTTTTCCCAGAAGGACGCTGAGTTGGTCTCAGCTGCCTTGCAGAAAAAATGCATCCAGGCTTTTCCATACCATGCTAACATGGACCCCAATGACAAGTCACGAGTTCATCGCAAGTGGACCAACAACAAAATCCATGTTGTCGTTGCCACAGTGGCCTTTGGTATGGGCATTAACAAGCCCGACGTGAGGTTCATCATCCACCACACCATCAGCAAGTCCATTGAAAACTACTACCAGGAAAGTGGACGGGCCGGCAGAGACGACCAACGTGCTGACTGCATTGTCTATTTTGGCTTTGCTGACATCTTCAGAATTAGCACCATGGTGGTGATGGAGAACGTGGGCCAAAAGAAGCTCTTGCAAATCGTAGACTACTGCCAAAACATTGACAGGTGTCGGAGGTCACTCATGGCGGTCCACTTTGACGAGATATGGGATGATGTGGGATGCGACCAGATGTGTGACGTCTGTCGCAATGGACAAGGTCACGTCACTGTGGACATCAGCCAGCACGCGCGGCAAATAATGCAAATCGTGGAGCTGTCAGCGTCTCTGGATGAGAAGATGACCCCTCTAAAAGTGGTGGAGGCCTGGCTGGGAAAAGGCCCCGCCAAGCGCAGGAAGATGATCCAGACCACCACATTGCCCAGGGTGCAGGCTGAGGCCGTGATCGTCCAGCTGCTGCTGCAGGGATATCTCAATGAGGACTTCAGCTTCACACCATACGCCACGTACTTCTACCTGAAGCTGGGCCGCAAGGCTCCTCTGCTCAAGGACCAGGCGCACATGATAACAATGAAGATGAGGACTATTTCTAGTATGGAAAGTGTGTCTTGTGCGAGTCGCCACGGCAATTCCAAAGTGGGAAAGAGAGTCGCAATTGAAGGAGATGCCCCGGTCACCAAGAAAGTCAAGAAAGACCTCCCCTAGACCTTCCCAGCCAGAAGACATGACGAAGATACATCAGCTGTTGAAGCCAGTTTGACCTTTGACCCTGTTGTCATGGGTGACTGGAGTCTACCACCCACACATAAATTCAAGGATCACAGGATCCAGGCCAGTGGGCAGAGGGGCAGACAAACAGAAAGACATGTTAAAAAATAGTGCGAGACGTAGACGAGATCCTTCAACGCAAAATCACGCTGGCTGTTGAAATGAACACAATAGAAAATACAGACGTCCATGAGGCTGAGGAAATGCCGATACCAACACCTAAACCTATTCTCAAAAGGAAATCCACCACACCTCACAGGCTGAGAGGGAAACCACGTGTCAACGCAACTACTGAAAGTAATTCACCATCCTCCGGTAACGTGTTTATTAATAATTATCCCTGTTGTGCATAGACCTGCACTACTCAGTTGCCCATTGCAGGCTTCTGTCATCTCTGAGACAGCAATGGAAGAGCTTTGCCACCTGAGTAACTTACTATGACAAACAGTTGAGGAGAATGAACTACACTTCCCATGAGCAAACCATTAAGGAGCCTCCGCCTGCAACGCAGCGTGACCATTGGCCAGACAGCACGTAGCCTGTGGACACAATTGAAAATTGGTGGGGGGGGGGTGTTTGTTACGTTATTTTGACAATTACTTTAAATGTTTTACTTAAAATGTATCTGTGTATGCAATTGCAATGTCAACCAGTATTCTGCCAGATTCTCAATATTGGCTGGATCCAGCTAATCAAACCTGTTTCGTACAAGTTTGATTAGCTGGATCCAGCCAATACTGAGAATCTAGCAGAATATTGGTCAGACAACACCATATAATTTGTTTTGAACTTGAAATGAAGAACAGAAAACAAATACTATACAGTTCATAGTCATAATCTAATTTGGATTCATCCAGAGTAATATATTTACATGAATTTAAATTCTATTTTAAAACAGTAAAGCTTTAAGTTAAAAAAAAAATGCATTTTTTGGTGTGTAATTGTATAAAGGTGTGCCTAAGCCTATATTTGTCATGTTTACTGTATTTGCCAAGATTATGGGTTAAAATAAATGTATCTCAGCCTTATCCGTTCATTAGCACTACTTCACATAAGCAACTAACTATTGAACTCTGCTGAACGTCTGATACGTAAGCTCGACACCACAAGGAACTCTGACTTTTCAGGTAGTAATACTGTCGATTTCCATTGGCTTAACAAATATACCTGTTAAACTATCAAACTTCCACAAGCAACTTCTATAATATTGGAAAATGATATTTACCCACAACTTCTCTTCACATGAATGAATGGATTATGGAACCACCAAGTAATTATTATTAATAAAAAATCATTGTTTAAGAGTGACTGGTATGATAAGGGGATTGTGTTTGTGAATGATATACTAGATGGTAATGCTAACATATTACTATCTTAAAAATAATTGTCATCAATATTGGAATAAGGCTGTAACATAACAAAATGTGGAAAAAGTGAAGCGCTGAATACTTTCCGGATGCACTGTAATTCAAAACAATGATGTACGCAAGAATAAGACCTGTACCGACCTCACCAACAAAAACATATAACATATAACAACAATACATGTAATAACAAATATTAGTGGATTTCTAAAATCTAGAGTACTCATTGATTATAGCAGAGGATTGTGTGCACAAGTTCTGCAAATTATGCATAACTTAACCATAGATAAATCACATTTTAAATTAATCAAATGGCCTATTTCCCCCAAAGTCAAGGAAACTCACTTTAAAATAATTTATAAAATCTATCTGGTTGCTGACTTTCTTAGAAAAAGGTTCACATTTGAAATAGATCCCTTTGTATTTTGCAAGACGGCTGATGAGACTTTGGAACATGTACTTTCTATGCCCTATATCCAAAAGCTTCTGGTCTGGTATACATAATTGGCTATCATTCAAGATTGATAATACATTTAACTTATCACACATCCTCTTTTATATGGATACCATAGATTCATCCCTGTCTTATTTAGTTCATATAATTATTCTCATGAGTAAATATCACATCCATTGTAGTAAGTGTAGGAATTTTAAGCCTTCCTTTTCATGGTTTATAAATTATTTTAAATTATAGTTTTACTTATTGTAAAAAGTAAAGTAGTAACATTGCAAGTACATTGTGTAGACTATTGTTGTTTTGATAAATCTCCCAATAAGCTGTGCCTATTTATCTAGTTCTTAATTTTATAGTCAAGCCTTATTGCTTGCAACATGGGAGTTATATTCAATACCCCCTCTTGTTTTGTTTTTGTTTATGTACTTGACTCTTTTGCTTAATATAAACAGAAGACATCTGTATTGTTTTTTTTCCCTCCCTACGAGTTTTGTATGTTTTCATGTTTCTGTTTCCATTGGCTGTCAGCATTGTCACTCACAGGTTTGTTAATTTCCGGTGCTACCCTGGTGCATTGCATTTTTTACAAATTTAAATTTAAACTTTTTTTTAAGCAGTACCATGGCTTACTAATTTTCCAGATTTACAAGACGTGGAAACAGGCAGAGACCAGTTGTTTCCAACGAATTCCAAGTTGCAAGTTTAACTTACTGACGCAGTTGGTATCTGTCCAGCATGTAAAGATGTAAAGGCTGGCTCTTTTTTTATAGTGGCTAATACGCCGTTGTTGGTGAGAAACGAAGATATATCACGTTTTACATCTGAACGAGGAAATATGGGACATGCAGAGCCCAGGGGTGGGGTAACATTTAAGATGATATAAAAAAAATGTATTGTACGTAACAATCGTTCCGTCCACTGAACACACCCGTGCCGCCTGCCGTCACACGTTGTCGCGCACATGCGTAAACCAGACTCCAAGACTGGACTGTTGACAAATATCAGGGGAGGGACTAATTCGCCGTAAGTAGATCTTTGTTCAAGCTGTACGTTTGTAATGTATTTCTGTTGGGATAATTAACGAATTTGAATATGATGGAATGTTATATTGCCCATCATGTGATATAGGCCTACCTCCACAAACTAGTCTCAAAAAGTGCATTGTTAAACATCTGCTGAAACCGCTGGGGCCGAGTTGCAGATACTGTGCGGTTGGCCGCTGTATTTACCCTACTGTAAGTATGCGAGCAGAGTTGCAATGTGGCACTAGCAGTAAAATCGTGTTTTGTGTTGTAGAAATACCATCTGGATTGAGACAAATCTTTCGAACAGGACGTCATTGAAAAATACCCCAAATCTCTTCCTTCTATTCCTTTTCCAGCCCATGAAGAACTTTTAATCTCAGTCTGGTTTTGGAGTGAAGCGATTCTCATCTAAGACTTGGCAGAAATGAAGAGGTAGGCTATGACTGGCATGTATGCTACTGTGTACAGTGTAGACATGTACTGTGCTACGTTTCCTCCTTGTATTGGTATTAGGTTGTATAGATATAGCTTGCATAACCTATATTGCATATATGTTTTTCTCCGTAGTCAACAGAAGAGCCCCGACCCAGATGTGAGCGTTTCCCTCAACGAGGAAGGTAGAGAAATGGAAGATAAACTGTAGAGTTAAAAATTAGTATATTTTTAAATGTGAACTTCTGCGTTTGTGTCTGGAATGTTTGGATTTATAGATCATGTTTTCTTAGGGTCCATAGCAGCGGCAGAAGACCCAGCAGGTATTGCTGCCATTCAGGCTGCAACAACCTTCTCTGATCAACCAATCAAGTATCTCTTCAAGACGGAAGGGGCAGGCGGTCAGGTAGGAAAAAGAAAGCTTGCCTCTGTTTTGTTTATGGTGTGTGTGTGTGTGTGTGTGTGTGTGTATGTATGTATGGAGGGGGTGGGGGTGTCATGATAAACTAGTGGTTATGGTGACTTCTAGCCAAAGCGTCATGGCTTTGATCCTGATCTCTGCCCTGTCATGGCCGACCTACTGTACCTGTAAGCACCAAGGAAGTAGGTTATGATAAAATATGGGGTTATGATCAAATATGGCTGCTCATCCTCATCATACCTATACCTGCCACATCTGTCAAGACACATTTTAAGAGCTGTGCTGTTTCCTAGGTGACATACAGAGTGATACAAGTGTCTGATGGTCAGTTGGAGGCTCAGGCAGATGGAGCAGCAGTCAGCCTTGTCACTGGATTACCGGCACCTACACAGTCTGTCACACAGGTGTAGTATATGACTGACCAACTGTCATTTATAAGAGTATAAATACTGTAAATACTTGGCCAAATGGCAATAGGAAATAAACCCTGTGTCATTGTGCATTGCAGTTTTAACATGTCCGACGGTCTGTTTCATTATTCACATATCCCTAGCAGTCCTAATACATTCATTCTCATTTTAGGCTGTGTTCTCTCAGTCAGAGGGGTTGGAGGGAGACGGCTCAGAGACACAGTATACATACTACCCTGCTACTATTGCAGATGCCACAACTGGCACCATGGTTAGCACCGTCCAGACATCTGATACCCTGCTGGGCCAGACCACTCCCACAGGTAATGGAAGCCATGGCAACCACTCCCACAGGTACTGGAAGCCATGGCACAGGATGAGGTAGAGTGCCTGTCACTCCATGTAGGATTGATACATTTAATTGAGGTCCCTTTTCAGTTCTTGGGGTCTTTGCATTTGAAAAAGATCATTCACACCCTCCACTGGCTACGCTGATGCTAGTAACCACGTACATTAACTGTTAACATATATAATTAAATAGCAAACAATAAATGTACCTTTGATGTACGAACTGTTAGACTCACAAGCTTGAAGTTCTTTGTTCATTGTTACAAGTAGTATGGATTGGGTTTGGCATAACTCCTGCACTGCAAAGGATTTAGGTCAACTACCCAGGCGAAAATGCACTGGCTGTTCATTAAAACTGTAGAGATTGATTGTTTGTGATGGCTTAATATTACAAGAGGTCTTGAGTGTGATGCACTGATGCACTTTTCAAGTTTATGTTTTGTGCTGCTTTGTATCAAAATGTCACTATCCAAAGTTACCGGTCTGTGCCATTCATTCATACAGGCTTATTGTCTTCATGTGGTGTACAGTATTTCTACCAATGCCACATTCCTCTTGTGTTACAGGGCAGCTGTATGTGATGATGTCTCCCCAGGAAGTTTTGACAGGAGCTAATCAGAGGACAATCGTACCACGCACACAGCCATACATGGCGTAATTTGATGTTTTATTGAATTATCTTCTACTATGTTAATTAATTATGTCGATCTGAAATTCACCATTGGTTTATTTGTAGAAAGCAAGACAGTCCTCGGGTGTCCAGAGATGACAAAAGGCGAGCCCAACACAATGAAGGTTGGAGCTTAGAACTGTTAATTGATTTTCACAACCACAAATACAGTGTTTTAAATGTGTCCACAGAATAAGATAATGTGCATATTGTCCTGCAGTTGAGCGTCGACGTAGGGACAAAATCAATAATTGGATTGTTCAGTTGTCAAAGGCCATTCCCGACTGCAATGTGGATTATACTAAGACAGGTCAGGTGAGTGTGAGTATCATGTCTATGTTTTACCTCTTATTAACTTCATTATCATATAGTGTTAATAGTTATCATCAGGTGTCTGCAGTCTAATGTGCACTACATTAGAATGTAATAATTGTTGTTTGTTTGTTTCATTTATAACATTAGGTACACATTCAGTTACACATTGTAGTAACATTATTATTAGTATTATACCTGGGTGCACTTTTGGTGATTTATGTCTGGCTATCTGTCTCCCTCTCTGTGTGATAACTGAAAAAATATCTAATTTGGATTAAAATTGGAAAATATATAAAACTTCCAGATCTTGCAAGCACCACCATTTTTCTGCTCTGCACATCAATCTGCAAACTTAGAAATAATTCAGGATAGAGGCAGTGGCAAGTTATTCGTGGGTCTTTGGACCAAACACAGGCATTAGTAAATGATTGGACCACCTACTGTAAATCATAGAAAAAACTAGACCTACATGGGGATGATTTTTAAACACAGCCACTTCTTGCTATCATCATCAACTGAATTTGTGCTGATTGGGCAGTAGTTCCCTGATTGTGTCCTGAGTGGTTTTGAAATGGACTTTCAACAATGGAACAAATTGTGGACCTTGCAAAATCAAGATGGTCTTGCAAGAATGCGTTGTTTTAAATGTGCACATGGGCTCTATAACAACTAAGTCAAAATTACATGTTTTGACAGGTCATTCCTCACACGGTTTGACCAAGATTTGTATTCAAAAATGTATACATAGGTTTCTCTTTTCAAAAGGAATAGGGTTAGGGTTAGGCTAACCCTAGGCGTGCCAGGCTACGTACTGTAGAGTTATTACATTTGCCACACAGAAATTAATTTAGCCAAACTTTGAAAGAATTTGTGCATTACATTTAGTCAAAATCACCAAATATCTCCTTGCATTCCTACCAAAATATAATCTGATACTTCACAGCTCTGGCTCCTTAAATATATTTTTGTGTTAAATGTATATAGTCTGCGATTGTAAGCTAATTGTAAGGTAATATTATTTTTGTCAAAATCACCAAATATTTCTTTGTATTCCGCCACCTAAAAAAAAAAAACCATCTGGTACTTTTCCACAGGACTCTGTAAATAGGAACACAAACAGTGTGGTGAACACTGCTCAGAACAACAATGCCCTAGGCTTTTGTGATGCGCTCCAGTGTGGAGCTTCTTAGGGAGTTTTTGATTTGAGCTCGTAGTTAGAAAGCATTCATGACAATGACAGACCCTGCATTAAGTCATGCTTTCCAGATGTTGTTCTCTTAACGTGTTACATTCTGCCAAATCTTGTTTAAGAGTAAGGGAGGGATCCTGTCAAAAGCCTGTGATTACATCAAGGAACTCCGACAGGGTAACCTAAAGCTAGGGGAAGATATTGGGACTCTTGATCGTCTCCGGATTGACAACCAGCTACTTAGACAGGAGGTATGTATACATTTTTAGCACAATGTACCATGTTGAAAGATGTGTGTTAGGTAAGTTCATTACCACGGATGACAAAATAAATCCTTACTTACAATGTCAGGATGCCACCATGATTACAGCTGCAGTATATTTTCTACATTGCTGTTACTCAGGTGGAAGACTGGAAGTCTAAGAATCAAATCTTGAGGAACCTGCTGAGACAGCATGGTATTGTGGGTTCATCTAACACTGAACCCCAATGAGATGGTGTGGGAATGGGCATTTACTGAAGACCACATATGGGCCAAAAATGTACTTGAAATGCTTTCACATACTTTATGAGTGACAGAGTACGCATGAAACAGGTCAAACAATTTAACATTTTCAAATCAGTTTTGTTACTTGATCTCAAAACAAATCATCAGTAAGTGTTCAGATAAAATTAAATATATTTCTTGAAAGGAATGTTTTTAATTATGGTTATATTCTGTCATTTTTCATTTACGTAAGTGCTGCTTTGACATTGTTTTGGTATATTGAGTTAATCAAAATAGTTTAACTACATTTGGAATTCATTGGGGAAAAAACTATTATAGCAACTTGCGCATTTTATTATTATTATTTTAATAAGTAGATTAAACAATTTGTGAACACCTCAGAAAGTCAGCTAAACTCTAGGAAAGATACAAAGGAAAGCAGCAGTGATTCCAGAATCAGCTTTTGTTGCACACACATCACATCACATCATATATTTAATCTTTAATACAATTCCAACTGTATGTAACATGTTTATCACCTCCTCAACAAATGCTTGTTTCATTCATTTAACATTTTCTTAAGATAGACGTTTGAAGTGTGTTCATAATTCACTGCTTTACTGTATCAACAGCACTTATGTTTAAGTCCTAAATTGTTTATTTACTCATTTTAAATTGGACCAGACAAGGAAAAATGTAAAAGGTGTTTTGTTGCTTTGGATGTCACTGGTGTAAGTGGAGTTATGCCCTTTGTATGTCTTTTCCACGTTTTATTGCATTGCAACAATGTAACTAACTAAAGATGAGTTTGTAAGCATTGTATTGCAGGAAACATTAGTACAGTATGTGTCAATAAAATAAAAACAATCTTATACAAATAAAGCAATTGTGTTTTCAGTTTGTAGCTAAATATATTTGCCATGGTTCTACGCCTAATTGGTCGCTGTAATAACTTAAAAGGTATACACTGGCCCTTTAAGAAATATTCATACTTTTTCGACTTTTCATGTCGTCACTAGGGCAAAGGACGAAGTACAATTTTCACAACCCGTTCACTATTGTTTACCATATAGGCATATTACTCCTAGAATACGCGATATCAACACCAATGATTTGTATATTGCTTGTGGCTGGTCACGGAACTGTCTTAGAGACACAAATAAAGGTACGTCGTCCGGTTGAGGCTGAATCCCCGAATAGCTGCAAACTTTGCGTAGGCTTCATATGGTGTAGTGGAAGACGAAGTCCGACACTATGATGTGGAATCATTACTGAAATAGATATAAACAGTTAATGTCTGATTAAAGCAGACCTACACTTGAATAATATGTCATGGGATCATGTGTTTTGCAAATTGCAACTACTATCTAAAGGAAACCTGTATTTTTATTAGGCTAGATGTAAATAACAAGCTCAATACTCTCTCAGAACGATGACACCGGCTTGTATAGCCACCTGACAGGTGTACCAAAGGCTTTGCTTCCTGGAATAGGAGGCAAGAAGATATTGGATTTTTGGTGGGAAACTGTCAACACGTGAGTAGCCAGCAGCCAAAACAACGTGTCTCTAGAGCGTTAGACAACACATATTTATTCATTTATGCTCACGGAACATTTCCTTGTCTGGTTGTCTGTAGGCGACAGCTGTTCACAGAAGTATATCTCGTTACTAATGCCGACAAGTAAGTATGTTGTCACATCACATCAGAAGAATTAATGCAAGATATGCGTTGTGCATTCAATAATTGTCTTTAGCCCCGACAGCTCAACATTATAAAGACGGTAGACTCGGTAAGAAATACTTAATTCGTCCGTTGCTAATTGTTTTACAGGTATATGCACTATGAACGCTGGGCGACAGCTAATAACTTTCCAGTGGAAAACGTGGTGAATGATGGAAGCACTACCTTGCAGGACCGCCTGGGGTCGGTAGCAGACTTGGAACTTGCTATACGTATCCACAAGCTACAGGGCGATATAATGGTGGTATGATGGTGCTAAATCTTTACGTTAGAACTACAGGGGAGCAGTAGAGAACAAAATCTTAAATACGTCCGATCATGTAGCATAACTCGAGTTACATTTGTTTATTTGCCTACTTTGATGACCATCATAAGGCTACCAGCTTTGGCAAGTCCACTATTCAATGCCCAACCCTCCTTGGTTGTTGCTATAGGCATGTCCTGTAAAGTAAGCTATTTGCATAAGGCTAATGGTGTTTGATAACAGTTATATATATATATATATATATATATATATATACAGTGTATATATATATATATATATATATATATATATATATTCCAAATGAAATAATAGCACATTCCTCAAATAATAGTTTTGATATCAGGGAGAAGCAGACAGAAAATGCTTTTGAGAGCTACCGTATCTTAATATTACACCAGTCTCAATGCACAATCTAGACAATTCACGTGAATGACAAACATGTAGGCTAGACTACAGGAACAGCAAAATTCTTACATGACAGGGTAGGTCAGCCTACATAATTTTATTTTAAGATAATATTTACTTATGACTTCTGTTACACCCTGGCTCAAGGGCCGTAAACTAAACAAACACTAAACTAACTAAGAATAACATAGAATAAGGTGTGAATGTCTGTAGACTGAATATGTGTGTTGCATGCAAACCAAACAACAAAGTGCATATGTGGTGCCAGGAGGGTCCAAGAGCCAGTGTGTTGCAACACACCTATATAAGTGACATGCCCAGGTTCACTTATAGTAATAAGCCTAATTGGGGCCTATCCAGCCAATACGAACCACAGGCCTGCTAAAACAAGGCAGGGCCGTCACACTTTCTATAGTTTTCATTATCTTGGCTTGCTTTAGATATTTGTTTAGCGCACCAGGATTTGTCTCACATCGATCTGGATCTCATAACTCACAACACGAAACTATACTGCACCATACAGTAAAGTTAGTTTTTGTCTTGGATCAGCAGATACCATACCTTTCTGTTCTTGTGTTTATGTTGCTATCTCCTCTTGCTTTTTTGGCTTCAGAAAAGGGAAAAAATACGACACCCCCCCCTTAGGCTTTTAGGATGTAAAACCATGTGTAGTTCTCCAATTCCCCTGTGCATAACATAGGTGTGTACATTGACCACTCTTGGAAGGGGAATATTTCAGAGCGTTTTTTTTTAATAGGCAGATATATAATGGCGTGTGTGGTTGACCAGTGATCATGTTAGAATGTCGACCAGTGTAGAGACTAGTCTACGTCATAACCATGTGTAGAGACGTCAAGACAATTGCGCTGCAGCCATACATTACGTAAATCTTACTCTCAAATACTTCAATTCATGTAATGGTGCTGTCTATAATAACTTTCTGGTGGCAACCTTGCAATGTGGTTCTATTTTGCGCCAGAGAGCGGGGTTCTAGTCCCGGCTGGGACAGATTTCACTATGGTGTCATATTTGGTTTTAATAACTAAAAGCATGGTGGGGAACTCCAGGTGGGGAATGAGTCCTTACCCCAAGTGAAGGAGTTTAAGTACCTCGGGGTCTTGTTCGCGAGTGAGGGGA
>JAODUE010014002.1:0-26249 GCA_027564755.1 Amblyopsis hoosieri | reverse complement strand
TATATGTCTGTGTAAATGATTTAATCAGCACACATGTAGTCTGCCATGGGTGGGTATATTAGTCTGGTGCTACCCCTTTAAAATGCCAGATATAATATAAAAATGCCAGATAGGATGAATCACTGAAATAAAAGATTAAGGTGTAAATCTGAATTTTAATTCAGCAATATTATAGGGCAGGTCTGTGGGGATGAATGGTTACCTGAAAGTTTAGATGGGCCTTCAACAGCTGTTCTACAGTAGCAGGTGAGAGACTGCCATTGGTAATGAGAAAAGTTGAGAAGGTCTCATTGGCTCTTAGGTATTCTCCTACAGGAAGATCTTCAAGAACAAGAATGAAAAACAGGAAATTAAAATGTGTAATAACTAAATAAAAGCAAAACACAGTGGTCAGATAATTAAAAAGATGAAGTTGCATCTACAAAAATGGAGCGCAGAGTATAGATCCTGGTACATTTCATAAAGCTAAACATTTTACAGCATTCAGCATAACAATACTGTTGTTAGTAGCAGTTACTAGTGCCAAATCCCCAGAAGACAACCATGGCATTGTCTAGCATAAGAGTATTCTTGAATGTCCATGCACCATCTAATGTAACAGCATATGAAAAGACAGATCACATATTCGTCTGTCAGCTCCAATAGAGGGTCTTGTTATCTACAGTACAATAATTCATAATTCGGCAACACACGGGGAGATCCCCATCAACACTGGTGTAGCAAGAGGGCATACTTGGCCATGCCCCAGGCCTGTCTCCCAGTTTCTGAACACTCTCCGATAGGTTTTGGAAACCCGAGAAGCTCCGGTTGCTACTGTACGACAACGCGGTCTGAGCATCCACAAACAGACGGGACAGTCTGTGGGAGAACAGTAACATAGTTAGTAGTCCTCCTTGTGACAGACATGCTCAATGACATACAGTTCACATACACTGTATACTATAACCTACTAACCAACAGATCATCGTGCATACTGCATGTTGTTCTGTCGCAAAGTGCCAATTTAACATACAGATAACTGTATCACAGATTTTTTTTTTTTATATATACTGTATATATATATATGGCCCCTATACCTATATCTCTGAAAGCAAGGGGGGAAAGTATTTCTGGACATACTTTAATGGCCTCACACTTCAACAGCCTACATTACATCTGCAGAGAGACCTACTGCGTTAAAGTTGTCTTGCTAACTGACTACGGTGTACCAAGCTAATGCACACCTACATCTGCAGTGCACCTACATTGAATTGTCAAAGTTGCCAACTTGCCCCGGGGTTTCCCCTGGGGTAGGACTATGGAAGCAGGGGTTGTTGATGTTGCAGATAATACCCTGAATCCAGGGCAGGGTCCCTGCTGAAGGCAGAGCTTTGTTTGGAAAGTGACCTGCAAGGGGAATCAGCATAAGTGTTGAAAGTAGAATACTGTAAGAGCTTAGAGATGCTAAAGAGAAAATACTGTGGAAGTGAGCTGCAACATAATCTGCCATCAGCGGCAGGACTGAAACTAAACAAAACCCCTTTGTGTTAAAGCACTAGCTGGACTGCTGAACTCCAATTTAGGCTATATTATGAATGTGCCCGACCAAATGTGTGCTGCATTCACACACACTACACAACTAGGGCACAGGTTGCTGAGGTCTATTGACTAAATCCCAAGAAAGAAACAGGTGTAACAGGAATCAAATATACCAAAAGGATTAATGGGGCATCACTTTCTCTCTTTGTTGTTACAGCAAACACTATACAGCATGCTGTATAGTGTGTTTCATGAGAAAATTACATTAAGATAACATTTTGGGTATAACTGGGTATTTTATCAGACAGGGGTTAGGCATCTTGCCCGAATGCTTAAAGGTAGGCCACCATTAGGAGTGGGCCACCCTTAACACTGGGCTATCCTGCTCCCATTTCTTTACGGTAACATGATGTTCTATGCTAGGGTATACCGTAGTACTGTATATTTGCACATTCACATAGTGTAAAACATCTCAGCCATGAGAGGAGATATTGTACAAAGCACCATGCTAATGCCCTTGAATTACCTTCCACTTACATTGGCTCTGTTTGTACGGTGGGTGCGAGTATCTGACTGAGATTAGAATAACAAAAAGGAAGAGTGGCCAGAGGAGTTCAATGACCAACTGGATCTGAAGGAATAGAAAAATCATCATGTAAAGTTAGCCTGTTGGCAAGGTCACCTTAATACATTAATGGTGATTTGCATTTAATGGCAAAAAAATAAATAAAAGAAAACGTAATTCTAGATCCAGAACCTTATTTCTTCTGCGGTAGGTGACGTTCTTCCAGAGTAGGAGCACCAGTTGTCTCGATATCTCAGAACCCATCTTTAGGATTACCAGCTAGCTAGCCATGGTAAAGTACTGCCACATCAACACAAAAGCAGAAACAGGTTTGCATGGCACATATTTTCATTACCATAGATGAACTGAAGGACCAAGTTGTCTAATTGCAGTTTTTGCTGCAGGTTCAGTCCCAGGATACAGTATAGCTGCAGACGTCTTGGCTGTCATGTTGAGAAGATTGTTTTATTCAAGGTGTAATGTAAACATTATTTCAAATTGTTTTAAAATGTTGCCTTTATATGCATTTAAGTAAACAATTTCTGCTAGATAGACATGTCTTAGCCTAGGATTTACCAGGAAAAACACAAATTTTGATCATATAGCATACCATAGATTTCTCATTTTAAATTAACTTGATTTGGTGTGTTGTTAAATTGTAAAGTGACCTTTAGATAATTAATGTTAACATGAGTAGCATCTGTCAGTGTCCAGTGTGCTAAGAAAGGTAGCTTAAATCTTAAATAAATAACAATTATAAGGTACTATTAGGCTTTGGGATGTTTTATATTCGACTGAAAAGCAATATATGTTTTTAGAATGTGCAAGATATCTTAGAAGAATTAGATTTAAGAGATCAGGACTGTCCACCCCAATAAAATCTCTATTAACCTACAATACAGTGATTGGTGTAGCAACTTCACTTTGAGATTTCAACACTCATTTATGCACTGGTAACTGTGACTGGTGATAGAGGATGTTAACCAACCCTTAATAACATATTATTAAACACTTACTGTAAATAAATAAATAATAGTATTAATAATAACAATGATTAAAATAAAAAATATATTTAAAAACAAAGGCCTAATGCTCATTTTCTTTTATAGTACACGGCCCATCAGGTGCTTGGAATACCTAGGTGTTAATTTGCATACATGCATTAGCTTGTATACAGAAATGCTATGCAAAGTTACAAGTCGGGACTGGTATATCTCAAATTTAGACAATTTTCTGTATTATTATTGCTCAATGCTCATAGTAGCGAGGAAGTCGCCTGCAGAAGCACTGCGAATGTACTGCAGCAGGAAATGCAGACCGACTAGCAATGTAAAAGGTAAAACTAAAAGTAGTTGGCTATATCTTAATAAGCATGTTCATCTACCTACATATAACAATATAAATGTATTTGACCAATAGGCTACACATAGATACACAGACAGAAAGTGACATAAGTATTATTCCCTTAAATGCGCTCAGTCACTCGATAGTTTTTCCAATACGATTTTGTACATAGCCTAAGCTTGAATGAAAATGCTAAGTGAGCAAATGGTTACTGAAAGCAAGTGATATTTGCGTTAACGAAATAATTGTATACACCTCATGAAAAGTTAAATGAATTATACCTACTGTTGGAATGTGTTCTGTCTATTATGATCCCATGTTGCAGAGATACATTCGCCTTCGTTTACAGTATAAACAGTCAATGACGCGCTGTCTCCATTGCAGAACAAGTGCTTGTCATTTGATATGTCGACACAATTTCCGCCCATTGGAAAGCGTTGATTGGCCAAAGAAGATATTAGGGTTGGACAAACATTAGCCGGTACAGTATCTGGTTGGCTGTGTTTTGGTCCAGAATGTAAATTATGGTAAATTCATTCTCACTAGGAAGGTGAACTGAATGACAGCTTTCCTTAAAAACCTCCCTTAAGTTTGATTTGCGTTGCGTTATTTCTGAACCATAAGTCATATCCCACCCAAAAAAGCACAATTATCACAATAATACCTTAAAATGTTTTGACCCCATCCTAAAAAACGAACCAGTCATTTAAAATGTGTAGTAATGTTTAATAATATAGTAAACTCCCTAGAATCATACACACTTGTCAGACTATTGCATCCAAAAATATACCTTTCGTCAAGTAAATTGGTTCCCTTTAGTAATGCATACGGTAATAATTGTTGCCTTCAGGCAGAAAGTAGATGCAATATGTTCACAGTGGAAAATAAGAGCACAGCAATAAAAAGGCAATAGGTTACTGAGAGAAAACCTCACATAGAGCAATTCAGAGTTGTGTCTATGGAAGAGCACGATTAATGTCATGGATCTTACAAACAAACTAACTTAACCATTTCTAAACAAACAGAAAATAATTGAGGCACATTAGCAAAACATTAGACAATTCAGAATATTAAACATTCCACTTAATTATTCTGTTTTACAACTGTCTGCAGTGCAAAAGCATGAACAATACATTTAAGTGTTTGCATCTCAGCCATGACTATTGTCATTGACATTGTTAAATCACATAAGTTATAAATATATACTAAAAACTATTTACAGCCCCATCATTAAAAATGTTTGATAGTTTGTACAGACTGTAAAGCTGTAGAAAATATATACCTAGTCAATGAGAAGATTGCATAATTAGATTAGGATCCTCCCCCCAAATAGTTCCATATTACACCAAGAAAAGGTTTCATATTCATTTTTAGAGAAACATTGGCTGTTCTTGTCCTGTTAAGAGGCGATATGTAGAAGCCGGCATGGTCTTCAAGTGAATCTGCAAGAAATATATACACAAAATACATTGCCATTAGGAAATCATTTTGGGCAAAAATATAGGCATTTATAATAACTATTTATTGAAAAGAGCAAGATGGAAATTATTCAGCTGCTGTTTAATTTGGCAGCGAACATTGACCTGACCATCGACTCTCACCTCACCAACAGCATTGGTCAGAGTGTGGATAATCTTGTCATGCTGTGTAGCTACTACACTCTGCCCATTTATCTCAATAATGCGGTGGCCAACACGAATGCCCCCTCTCTCCGCTATGCCTCCTCGCATTAGGCTGCAGATCTAAGGGGGGAAATAAATAATAATTCCGTTCAATGTAATTAACTTCTGAGTAGTACTCTAGGTTGACCTCCCCACCACCCACAAGTAACAGTTGTATTACAGTGTTCTACAACTGGCAACCAAGGGTTGATTAGCATAGAAGTATCTTATTAGCTTGTGCAGCCAGGATAATATTTGCATTCTCATGAAATACAAACAGAAAATACCATAAACAGATACTAGAATAAAGATAATTGTTCACTTACAATGCCATCCTCCACACTGAAGCCTAGCTGAAATTTAGGATCTGGACGTTTGATAATTGCCATGGTGACGGGGGGACAGTGCACAATGCTGAGTTTCACAACAGATTCGCTCTTTAAATCCTGTTACAGAAACAAAATGAAGGAAACATATAAGTTACAATGTTGTCAGATAGGAGTTTCATTTTTGGTATGTTGATGTCATTGATTGGCATGTCGTCGTCAAGACACATGTCGTTCATGACATTCATTTGACCTCATAAAAGAGTTGGTAAATAAGAGAGTTTTACTAGACACTTATAATACTTACAATCCATACCAGGTCTAAGTAAATCTCAAAACGAGGGAAGGATGTGTTGGAAATCAAGTCAGTGTGTACAATATTGTACATTCCAGAACACATGGGCACACTGCCATCTAGTGAATACTGAGGATGTTACAACAACATTGCCAATTAACATGTTATATAGCCTTGATTGTGAGCAAATAAATATTATATTTCAAGAAATGTAAGTATTGGATTAATGTAAAGTGTTACGTCACATCATTGTAATTTGCCCCTAACTGTAATTTCCTAATGGCAGAGGCCTTATGTTAGCTATGGTTTTCTGCAGCACTGTACAGTGTGTTGTATCTAAGCATGTGCATCCATCCACATTACAACATTGAGCAACGACTTGCTCAACAACAAAATGAGAAAGCCCACCACAAGCCCTGCTCTCACCCGGATGATGCCCTGGCATGTGGCTATTGGCAGGCCCACTAGGCTGGTGCCGTTAACAGACATGATTCGATCCCCGATGCTGAGGTCCCCACTGCGTTCAGCAGGCCCTCCATGGAGCATGTTGGCCACCACTACGGTGGGCAGGATGGAGCCCCAGCCAGACTCAACCACGGCCAGCCCCAAGATCTCTCCTGCCGACTTAATGATGATCACCTGGGTCACAAACACAGACGGCACGCATCAACATGTAGCTGTGTATCATCTGTAAATGATCACCGATCGGGTCCAGACACTCGAAACAGGCAAGAACAACACTGCAGCACTGAAGCCTAGTAAAGCACATACACTGAATAGAAGACAAGCGGGAGGTGAGTCGCTTACATCTCGGAGGTTCTGTGAATCTGAGAAGTGAGCCAGGTCCCCGTTGTAGAGCTCCTGCGTCCCCAGGAAGTCACTGTAATCTCCAGGCCTCAGCTGACTAGGCTTAATGCCACTAGTCTGGAGGAACTGCTGATAGGCAACGCCAAACGCTTGGCCTATAGCCTGGGCTATGATCTGGGCCTGGAGGGAGTAGAAGAATGGACCAGCAGCATAAACTAAACTTGTCATATCTGGACAGGGTAACATCACTATGTTCACATCACTGGTTAAGTAAGGCAGGGTTTTAGTTCAACATCACTTTAATATGGAGATAGCACAGTTAGCATTAGCAAAAGGAGCAATAGCCTGTGGTAAAACACAGCTAATTAGTTTCTAAAAAAGAAACATCCTCCCATTTGCTCTTGCCAAGAGTGGGACACTGGGACATGAGCCAGATCATTTATACACTCAAAACAACTCCCTAGCGGTCTGATGAAGGACACAGCCACTCTGGAGAATCCATTACTGGAGCAGACCCAGGATATTTGATATAGTCACAGATCAACCATGGTAGGGAACACTCTCTCTCTCTCTCTCTCTCTCAGACCAAACAATTATGTTTATATATTATGTGTAAATTACTTAACATTTGCTCAGTTGGCATCATCATACAGCTTCTGCTCTTGGATTTTGAAGTTGTTTGAACTATTACACTATTCAACGGCAGTTCATACTAATGACCTGTAAAGACACATAGCCAAACTGAAGACCATGTCACCAGAGCTACAGTAGGAACAGGAATATATGGCTGGTGATTGATTAGCTACTCAGAATGTCCACATTATGAAAGACAACACACTGCCAAGGTGCATTGATTCCCACCCAACACACATTAAGTGAGTGTGTGACTCACGTCGTCAGAAGTGAACACATGGCAGATCATCCAGCATTTCTTCGGCTGTGTGGACGAGGAGGAAGAGGAGCCATCACCGCCCTGTGCCTTCCGGCTCGCAGGCTTCCTGCGTGCCATCAGCACCACCACGTTGTCGATGTCAGCAATGTAGGAGATCATCTGCAGCGAGTGGTCCATCATGGCCTCCTGAGAAGAGCATTGGAGAAATGAGGTGAACGACGAAGGCAAACCAAATATGCCTTATGAGGAGTGTAAAACCTATGCATAGTCCTGTCACGATAATTACTATAGAAACCTCAATTTTTCAGACTGTTGTATTTACATGCGTGTTGCTGATATAATAAAATGTTAGCCATGTTGTGCTGCTATGTGCTCCCGTCTGCCACCACACACACACACGTAAAATAAGTGTTCCTTGAGGTTTTAACAGGCGTTTTTCCAGACAACATAATTCCTACATGCGAAAATGTGTTTTGTTTTGTTTTTTTTCGCTTAAAAAGGCTTATTTTTAATACTTAGCCAAGCAATGAAAATTGTTTAACCAATCATAACGAACAATTGATGTCACATGATAATAGCGGAACACAATTATTTACATGATTCTGACCATGTAATTTATCGCAATTATTTCTGGGACAATATATCAAAACAAAAATAATTAGCGTGACAGGCCTACCTATGCAGAAAACCAATGAAACCAGCACAACCCTGCATGCATTGGCCTGAACCTCTGACATATGAGAAGACTGTAGACCACTAGTCACGAATCGTGATCCAGACACTTAACTAAACCTAAGTTTCAATAATTGAAAAGAAGCACACACACACACACACACACACAAAGAACAGTGGAACTCATATTACAACACACTAGAGCGTTGTGTGATGTCATGCTTTGCTCAGGAGGATGCAATTACTCCCCTATATTTTTACATAGAAAATAGTTGTTTTATTGCTGTTTTGTTGCTGATGGATTATGATAAATATACAGTATCTACCAATAAAAATATAGCAATGCTGGGCTACTGATCATCTAACCGTACAGTCCTCATAATAAACAGGTACTGTACAAAAGCAACCACACAGAAAAGATCGCAAACAGCAACTGTCCCAGTTTCACTATATTGATAATCAAACTACCAGACGGGCTATAAATAGTTGGGCCTCAACCCTTGTCCTGGGGACCCACTACCCTGCATGAGGGCAGGGGTATTCACCCTGGTATGTAAGGTAAGGGGTATTCAACCCTGGTCCTGAAGACTCACTACCCTGCATTAGATGTCTCTGTGCTCTAAGACATCTAGTTTTGCAGAAGGCTGATAATGACCCATCCATTTGAATCATGTGTGTTGGAGCAAAGAGATATCTAAAACATGGAGGGCTAGATCCCCAGGGCCAGGGCTGAATATCATTGGTTTAGCGCACGTTCACACCTATGGTTAATTTGTGTTGATCAGGATCAGGTTCTGAATTAATAAAAATAATGTGCATCCCTAGGTTGGTTTCTTGTTCAGACGGCAGACCTTAAAAGGTATAGTCAGCTATTACAAGAGTTTGTCGAATTCAACAAATATCTCCTATCTTACTGTTCTCTGTGTGTGTTGAAAGAAAAACAAATCGGATCCTTCTATACAGCCCTGGCTCCGTAAATAGTAACATAAAGAAAGTGGTGAACACCGCTCTTATCAACAAAGCCGTAGCACTACGCTTTGCTTCACAATGTATTTCGACGTGAGGTGCAGTCACGGAGGACGGCGGAGTGATACTGTTTTGATTTGAGCTCAAAGTTTGCAAGAATGGCCGACCCTGCCTTTAAAGAGGAACATAACAGATCATAACAGATGTCTCCCTGCTCCAACACACCTGTCGTTATCAATGTCTGCAGAAGCCTTATAACAACCTAATCATTTGAATCAGGTGTGTTGGAGCAGGTTTGCACTTCTACAGGGAATGCTTATCACAAAAACTTCAAATTAAAAGATAAACAGCATATAAATGTAGCACTGGCAATGGTGAGGACCCAAAACCATGTGATGATTTATGGTCTGTCTGACCTTAGAAGTAAATCACCACAAACATTATCTATGAGTCAAATGTCGACTGGATTTAATTCTGATATTTAGCAGGGGCCACAGACCTGTGAGTCCGTGTTGAGCACTTTGATGCGCTGAGTGGATATAAAGAGGTCCACTTCAGTCATGGGTTGAGACTCCCCTTCTGGAGCCTAAAGGAACACAATTACAGGTTTGTAACAGTGGAATTGTATCATATGTGCAGTGTCCCTACTAAAGAAATATACATGACTAGTGTGGCTCTTGGTGACAGCTAAGGAAATGGTTCTCAAATAGGGGAGTGGCATGCTGCTGGTTTTCACTATCAATTTAGTTTTCATGAAAATGACTGAGAACAGCTGCCATTTAAGGTTTAGTGGTAAGAACATACTGGATTACCTTTATGCGATCCACAGCCTCTTGGGCCTGAGCCATACGAGCGTTGGTCGACGGGTTCTTGTCAGACCTGATCTGAGTGGAGCCCAGATAGTTGGCTGCAAACATCACTCCATCCAACAGGTCCTCAGGATCACATGGACCAGGTACTTTACACAAACACACCACACACACGTTTACCACCACCTAACCTTGTCTACTGACCTCCTTCATTGTAAAATATAAGCACAAATAACTAAGCATGGATTTTATGCGTGTTCAAAGACTTACCGTCTTTATAAGATGGGTGGTAATCATGACTCTGAAATCAAGGCAAAGTTAAATACATTAACAAAAGAACCAGTAACAAATACTGAATTACTAGAGAAGATCATTTTAATGAACAGACCAAAGATGAAGCAGTGTTTGTGTTCTAAAAGAAGACACGTTTTCTAGTTTGCCAGCCCGTTCTTTACATTTTGTTTTTCATATTGGTCCTAATGGAAAGTTCAACCAACTCTTAATCTTCAGCCTTTATTTTTAACCTTGCATTAAGTGCCATTAATAGTCTTAGCAGTATTTGAAGCATTAATATTCACCTTGTCATCTACACCACTGGTGTCTTCCTCTGGAGGGAGCTCTTCCCGCTTCTTCCACAACGGCTCACAAAGCGCATCCTCTGGCGTTGGTTTGAAGGATGTGCTGGAGCTGAACTGCTGCCCGCTTCCATAGCGACCCCAGAAATGCTGTGCGTCCTCCTGGCTGTAGGACACTGACACCACGGCATCCACCTCCCCCCTGGGAGTCGGGCAGGAGCCCTGGGCAGAAGGCCCTATCTCTGTACACTCCAACAGCCCCAGGAAGTCTCTGTGGTGGCTTTCAGAGAACAGCAGCCCGGAGGTTTCACTCGGCTCTGTGGCGTCATCCTTCAGCTCAGAAGGTCCGTAGCATGAGTGGGCCGTGAGGCCCGATTGTGGGGAAAGGTCAGAGAGGGGCTCCTCTCCCATCAAGTGGAGTCGGTTGAGAAGTGCGTGAATACGAGTGTGGTCTTCGTCTTGTGAACCCCTGCTCTTCGCTTCCTCAATACTATGCCCTGCTTCTTCCTCAGCTACCGCTTCCTCTGTAAACTGCTCACATGTCACACCCTTCTCTTCCTCGACCATTATTAAAGCCCCCGTATCCACTTCTGCATTGTCCCTCATCATTAGCTCCTGCGGGCTAGTTGTTGGTAGCGTAGCAGCAGCAGCATCGCTCTCCACCAACGGTGGAACAGCCTCAGCTATACCATCTACAGCAGGGGGGAAACCAGGCTCATCCAGGTCATCCACGGAGCCCGTTTCGCTAGATGTGTCAGACCTCCAATCCAGCGGAGGGGGTTCGATCCAATTTAAAGTGTCCAGGTCTTCTATGGCAGAGCTGTGCGTAGCGGCTTCACTGTGACCGTTACCCTGGATAACGGCATCAGCAGCCAGAGGCTCTAATGCCTGGGAGCCTGACGATGGGGACCCCTGTTGATCAGCTGGAAAGTTGTCCGATTCCATTTTGCAAGCAAGCCTTTCAAGGGTTGACAGGTATTGTGAAATAATGAAGCTGTGCTACAAGATGTTACGAGGCAGTGGTACTGCAATAAAATGAAATGTACACAATGAAGGAAACTACTATGAAAAAAAGATGCGTTTGCATTTAACGAGTTTCAGCAAGCAGTCAACAGTTGTTCCTCACGTACAACATTCACACTACAGGCTAGTTAGCAATGTAATGATAATGTTAATCTCCCTGCTCTATACTATGGTAATCAAAATAGGTTCAAAGTACGGTACATACATTTTAACGTCTTTTAAGTAAGATAATGTGCAAGTTTCAGGATTGGAAAATTCCATTACATTTACAAGTCCACTATTTGAATGGTCTCAACAATCAGCTGACAAGCCAGCTGACGTCGACATGGTGTACAGAGTGCCGCACTGTACACCAATGAGACTACTACGGTACCGTACCGTACCTGGTCGGCAAATATAGCTAATCAATGTTAGCTGCTAAATTATTTGGACATGTAATTACACATTTCACCATCAACAAATTACGTCGTCTTATAGCTTGCAGTCACGTAAATAATCAAAGAAGAGGTCTCACCTGTAAATTCAGGAGGCTAAATACCGTTACAGGTAGCTTTCTCTGTTGACAAGGTACTATTTTCTCTTTACACGAACCATCCGTGCAGGCAGGCGCTGCTGCCCCGGATGCCACGAAACACTTTGGCGTGGTTTTGAACTTGATTTTCAACAGCTTCCATAACTTTTATATATTTCATATTGAGGTCTCTTGAGATAATACTGATATTATTTCAGTCAATAATTGTACAATTGCCTCCATTCTGCAAGTTACGGGGCGATTTACAATAGTTCGCTATTCATTGCGCATGCGTCGGTTATACTTTTTTTTTTAAAGACCTGCTCAATAGAATGTCAAATAACAGATTCACAATGGGCGAACATTTTGTTTTTGTCAGTTTTATTTAAGACCTGCTCAATACAATTTTAAATATCATCACAATGGGTGAACACGTTTTTTGTGAAAATCACTTATTTTATATGGTGTATTATTTGTTTAAACTATAGTCTATGCTACAATGGTCTCTGCAAGATGCATTCAATTTAGTTTCTGTAAATTAATATCATGGCTTTTACTATAGTACTTCTGTCTAATACATTAACAAGGCACACACGCATGCACGCACATACAAAGTTTAATATACAATTATATACTTTAAGCATGTTACAGTAATTGGCAGGTTCAGTGTTTTGCCATGTGCCTGTAGAGGTACTTATTGATGCATTCAATCTGTTGCCGGGTCTGACCATTTCAGTCTGGTGTCCAGAAAAATTCAGTGAGATTCCAAAACAACCACCAAAACGAAGACCTTCTGTCCAGTATGGTCAACCTTAGTGGTCTACAGGGTATTTTAGGTACTGTCTGATTGGCCACCGCTGATGTCATTCATCTGAATTAACCCAATAAATGATGAGATTGTGCCCATGAGTCCCACTAGCCAATTTGGGAAACGTCCTGCCCACAAGAAACCAGGTTGCATCCAGTGAATTGCATTGCTGAGGTCAGCCATGCTGCCGAGGACAGTGAAGAGCTCCCCTCTCATCTGTTTACGAATCTGAGATGGTCTGGCCTCACTGTGGAAACATGTAGTTCATTAGTTGAGTGTGCATGATCTGACCACTGGGGGCAGCATAGCTATGCTAGATGGCTCCCTGGAACCGCACCATTGATGTAATTATAAGAACCACACACATAGGGATATAGGCACAACAGAGGCCCATGCGCTTAAAATAGTAACTGCACCCTACATTTGCACAACATACGTTTTTGTGCGGTAAAGTAAATAATAGTTCTGCACTGTGAGGAGCCACATCAGTGGTGGTGTCCATTCGTGGGTCATCAAATTCAAATGTTAACGTTAACAGTTCACGGCAGAAATACCATTGTAGTGTCAGATCAATTGTAAATACTTGGGATTTATTGTTATATACAAAAATATCCATTAATGCCCCCACAGAGAAAAAATGGGCAATATTATGTTGTAATCCATAGACCTCCCCCTTGACTTGAATGGAATCACTGGGTGATCTGCATAATGGGTGAAAAGCCACGTTCTGGACATTCTCCATTGGGAAATGATAAAGGTTGTTGCCTACTACTTTGTGTAGACCTCCGATTAATTTAACGTAACTATTGGACAGCGTTTAACCAAACGGCATTGCTACAATTGTTTTGATCGATTCCTCTAGCTCTACCACCATGTTGAAACGCGCTCGACTTCAACGTCATCGCACTAACTCACCCTGATTAGACTGCCAGCAGGGTGCCAGTGAAAACAGAGTTTCCAGAGTATAATCGCAGTGAAATGGTTTGTTTTTTTTTAGCTGAGAGAAATAGTCGGGTAGAGCCAGGCTAGAAAAGACATCCATTAAACACTGTTATTCTAGTATCTGGTTACAATCTAATCTTACTGTATACTTTCTTCTCTCAATCTCACTGCATGTATTATAATGAATGGCACATCTCCAACTCCAAACCCAGATGTTAAGAGATGTGTACCTGTTGTCACTGTGATCTTTTTGACATTTCTTCAGTTTCTTCTCCAGCAGCATGAGAAGCCGGAATGATCTGGAAAATGTTTGACATATATATATATATCAGATTTTCTATGGAAATATTATAATTTGCATAGTCTGTAACTATTTTTTTGTTTTGTTTGTAAGTATAAAAGATTTAACAATATTTAGAAAAACACCAAACACCAAAATGTGTATATTTTTTTAAACCACAAATTTGCCATTTTGCTGATGTGTTCTTTTCTAACAATGCCTCAGTGTTTTTCAATGTGAGGATACAGTGTAATATTAGGTGCAAGAGTGCTAACTATGAGGTTGGAGGCATGAACGCCTATATTGTAGGCTTACAGTAACTCTCAGAAGGTTACTATAAGCACAGACACCATATGATATAAGTCTGCTCAAACTTCCTCCCACAGCCCTGACTTCCTATTCTTTTTATATGACCAGCCTCAATCTGAGTCAACATTAGTAGTGGCACTACTTACCACGGTAAAGAGGGAGGTTGCTACAGTACATGGTCACTTCATCCATTATGGAGTTGGATATAGGCTACGTCTTTTGTGAGCCTGAGAGTGTTACCTGAGAATTGCCAGCAGAAGAGATGTTGCCCAAAGCACTGTGCTGAACAGCCACCATTTGTCAGACTTGACTTTGATGAGCTCTGCGTCGGCTGCCCAGGCGATATGCTCACAAGGGTAGTACAGTTGATCAGCTACGTTATTAAGCACAGATATCCATCGCAGACCTGAATCCTCTTCCTTGGAATGAGACGATACAGAGTTTCATGATTAAACGGACTAGGTCTATATGACATTAAGGGGAATTTCCAACCAACTGAACATTTAGTGAAACAGACACTTTCAGTTAATGTCACAATTGTCTGTGACCAAAATTGAATAAAACAAGTTGTTTTGGTGATCTTTGATGTTAAAACACGATATAGTATAATGGAAACAAGCAATGCCATTTAAAAGTGGAGTCATCAATGCTGGAGAAAGGTGGTTGATACTTAAAACTAATCAAAACAAAAATACAATTCCTTTCAATGCCATAGGGAGCTCCCTCAGAAGCTTCGCCCCCCAGATTGAACCCTGTGTTGCCAAAGCAAGGATTGTGTTGTGTGGTCTGCACCACTTTGTTTGTGTTCCCATTTACAAAAGCAGGGAAAGCAGTAGAAACACCAGATTATTTTTTCAGAAAGCACAAAGGACTGTGAGAAAATGTTCGCTGAGAAAATGTTCGCTGAATTTGTAGTGTATTAAAAGTGTATTAGCTTACAAGTCAAGTGAAGTCAGTTTATTTATAAAGCACATTTAAAAACAGCAAATGCTGATCAAAGTGCTGTACACATCATTGCAAGTAACAATTAATAAATAAAATAAAACAATAAAACACAATACACAACAAACAAGACAGTTTTAGCATAGTGTCCCAGAACTTACTCGAATGCTACAGAGTACAAGTGTGTCTTTAGAAGAGACTCAAATGTCTCAATGGTGGAAGATGATCTAATAGAAAAAGAAATCTCGTTCCACAGTCTCAACAGAAAAGGCACGATCACCCTTAGTTCTCAAACACGACTGTGTACAAACACAGTCTTCACCTTTAATAAACTACACAAATACCCTAGTATATTGGTTATATTTTGTTACTCTGGGAATTAGTGTTGCACAAAAGGGGGGGGGTTAAGAGAGGTATTATACGATCATATTTTGATTGGGTTTGTATTTGAGATTCAAATAGTGATATTGAAATAATAACACAACAATACAACTGGTAGGCTACTCATTGCTACTTACTGTGCCAGGTCTATGAGAAACAATGTCAGCAAATAATCTGCAGTTTTCTATACTACAGGCCAAGTAGCATGGCTCAATACAAATAGTTAAAATTCTTGAGAGAAAAAAAAATCAATAAAAAAAGAAGAAACAGTAAAATAAAGTAAACAAACTCAGGAGTAGCTCACCCCAGCTCCTAGGCCATACCGGTGAGAGTAGGACAGCATGGAAAGGTCATCAAACAGTCTTAGCACAGTCCTGCAATGGCTGAGCTGAGCAGAAAACAGCAACAGCCTTTTACCTAGCTGAGAGGGGTTCTCTTCCCTGCGAGACAGGACTCCACCAACCAACTGGGACCCATAGCAGATTGTCCTGATCTATTTCACATGAAAAATGAACAGAAAAGATGGATTGTAGTTTGGAATGAAAATACTAAAATGCTATAGCATTGGTGAGATCAGTGTTGATGTTGCCTAAAACTGTAGTAGGTTGCATTGCAAGAGTTAGGATATTTCGAAGACATACGTAATACTACTAGGATGTGGCTACATTATTGCAGCAGAATTAATACTTACAACTTTCTCTCTTCCTCTGTAGTTTTCAAGCACATTGACCAGCGACTCCAAGGAATCTTGCATGTCAGAGTCTATATGGTCCCATACGGGAGCCGCACTGATATGTAAAATCGATGCCAACTGTCTGTAGCCTATTAGCTAATTGTCTTTGATAACAGTTCAGCAAGTGATAATGGAAACTTATATTAATCAAAATAAAAGTAAAATAATATTACTTTTGCCGCGATTACATGCATTTAAAACATAATCAACAACTCATAACTACTCTGCAGCTGTCTGACTGGACTTTGGTAAAAAGGTACAAAGGCAGTAATAATCGATCACCTATAAATTGAGGCAAGATTTGTGCTTCACGGGTGTGTATTTTAATGAATCTCGTTAGAAAAAAAATCAACAACACATATAACAATTACAATAGTTATCACAAGTTAACAAGCAATAAACAAAGCAAATATTTTACATTTTTACAAACAATTTAAAAGTATATATTCCTGGTGTGTGCGTGTGTGTGTGTGTGTGTGTGTGTGTGTGTATGTGCGTGTGCGTGTGTGTGCGCGCGTGTGCGTGTCTTCCTTGGTGTGGGTTTAGTCCAGTTCAGTCATTGTCATAGACATCTGGTAGGAGAATAAAAAACGTTATTTTCTATGCAGAATTTTAAGATGCTGCACAAACACTATAGGCTACTGTGTAGGTAGGGCATTGTAAACAAAAAAAATCAAAGTTTTGAAATACAGTACCTTCATGAGTGTCAATGTCATCATAAATGTCCCCTTCCCTGGAAAATATGGAATGAATTTAAGCAAATCATTTTGTTCTGCCAACATTGAAATAAAAATTCACAAGTTACTTACATTTGAAGAAGAAGTGACCTGGACACATAGCCAACTGTGAAAAGGATGACAGAATTTGTTCATTTTTATGCATACGGTTAAAGGATTTAGCATACTATGCATACGGTTAAAGGATTTAGCATACTAGTGCATTTGTCAATAACTGATTAGGTCTGTCACCTGTCTATAATATGTTTTTAAGTGATACATTTAAATAATTATAGCATATATAAATGATAGTACATGGATTGCATTGTGCTTTTCTACCCGTCAAGCCAGCACTGTACAGGATTGCCTTACATTCACCCATTCATACAGTGATTGCTCAACAGCTAATTGCTCACTAGTCAATCAATTTTACTCATATAAAATACAGCTGGAGAGCTACAGTATATTGTTGAGCTATAATGATGGTGTCAGCCCTGCGAGGATTCATCCAACAACCTGGAGCATCTAGGCTTAGGTGTCTTGCTCAGGGACACATAGCCACTCTCGGTCAGGGTGTGAACCAGCAACTTCTCAATCACCTGACGCCCCAATCTATACCACTGCGCCACTGCCACCCTTACATTATAAGCACATTTCTATTCGCTCAACAATACTGTAGCTCTCCAGCTGTATTTTATGTCAGTATTGATATATATATATACAAATTTACTAGTGAGCAATCAGCTGTTGAGCAATCACTTGTAGAGTATCAACTCAAGGGTACTTACTCCCAGACACACAATGAAGTGTGTCTCTTTAACTGTAACAATACTGATAATCAATATGTGGCACGTATCTGTCATGCACTAAACACCATATTGCTATTCAATAGAACATGTCTTTTAACATACATTTGCCCAGCTGATTGCGACACAGAGCTTTCTTGTCGCTGGTGTGTTGAATGACATCCAAGATTTCTCCCTGTGCCACAGCTAAATCCTTCCCTCCTGGTTTCCTGATAATGCCGTTTGGGTCAACCATCATGGTGTGAAGGATGCGCAGAGGGCCCTCAAACTGAGAATAAAGACTGATATATTAATATATAGAGATTATATCGCTTAGAGGACAGCAAAGGAGAGACATGCAGTAAAAACAAGTGGGAGAGATATCAGGAAGTATTGGGAACACCTGCCACCAATTACAATTCCCCACAATAATAACCATGTCAGATAAATGTTAAAATCATCCATAGTGATCCATTTAAAAAACAGCTACTACAAATTCTGTTTTGAAGTGTTTGAAATAGAATGTATAATAAAGGTTTAAGGCTGATAACTAAATCCTCAGTTTCCCCATTTCATTTACTTTAAGATTCACAATCTGAAATGTACAAGATGAGATTTACCTTAAACTTTTTCTTCAGCTCCCGCTCCAATTTCGGATCTATGCTGTAACAAAATGTTCACATTTTCTGAATTATTTTTTTCTTATATTCTTACCTGATTATGAAGAATATGTTTATTTTATTTAGTAAAGGACAATACATTACATAACATAGGACCACTGACAGAGAACATGTAAAATATAAATAAATGAATATGACTATTTTACAGTAATTAAATTATTATTATGTTATTACAGTAAGATTAACATTTATAATAATGCAAATATTAGTTTGGTACCTGATTTCAGGTGGTGGTGGGGGGAAACTGTCAGATGGTTCAACATAAGCATAGTCATCTGGGAAGATGAGAAAAACAGACATAATAGGACCAGAATGGTATATTAGCTTCAAAGGTGAATATTTTGTTATTCTGTGTAGTTTTATGGTGGCATAAAAACATTTTTGAAAAATGTTTAGTTTAATTTCCATGAAGAGATTGGAAAGATGTTCTCATTTCATCTTCCACAGAAGCCCACATATGGGCTCCAGATCACTAATTAGGCCTATATGTCAGATATGATCATCCTGATTTTGACAACTCCACTCCAATGATTGGACACATGGACTTTGGAAGTAAGGGCGGCCACAACTTCCTAACGTATCATAATCATGGTGCTTAAGTGTGACTTTCATATTTCCTGTATTCTTGTAACACACAGAGCTTTCATAGCCAATGTGATTGTCAAAATAAGGCTTTCTCCGTGTACCCTAGACGTAGGCCTATATTTGTAGGCTATTTATCATATTAATTAAAAGTAGGCTACAAACTTTTATGTTAAATGTATTGCTAGTGCAACATCATAAGGAGACATTGTGAAGATAAATTTAATACGTTGTGGCCACGCTGATGCGCGATGGTACCCGCGATCCTCAAAAGGAGACGGATATAAGCCATTATAGCATAAACCGAAAGTACAAGACGAACACAATAATGCTTAGCCCACTAAACAGAAACGGCGACAAAAACTTACTGCGAGCTAGTGGACTTGCTGCACTAAATCCAGTAAAGCGAGCCATACGACGCAAGCTCGTTATGACCGGACCTGTCACGGTCGCCTTAATGATGCAGAGGAGTCTACACATTGTGAAATAACTCTTGCAAGTGCAAAAGCAAAGAAGAGCCAATCAAGAGGAATTTAGCCTACCCAAATTAAAGCAAATTGTCTAACTAGGCTTACCACACAAGCAGTCAGACTACGCGTTAAATATAGGCCTACTGACTGCTTTCAAACATGCTGTAGCCTATTGACGGCAGTGCAGTCGGCAGATTGCTTCCACATCTTGCGACGTGCGAGTATGAATTAGCCACGATGAGAAACGTTTTCGAACCTATTAGGCCTATAGTTATGTGCAAATGCTCCACAAAATTAAGGCCCAGTTGATTCAACTAATGTTTGAGTAGGATGCAAAACCAAAATATTCAATTACTTCGAATAATTTAACATCTGAATGTATGCGGTAAGAAGCTATATTTAGTTTTAACCAATTAGGCCTACGCTCTTGGCGTGTGTGTGCAGAGACAGATCGCGCATCCCTTGAGATTGAAATCAGTTTTCCACCTCACACCCCCGATTACGGTTAGTATGCCCACCACTTGGGGGAAAAAATGTAATTGCAGCACCCTCCCAGAAAATAGTTCCAACGTCCATGATTGGACCACTCCATTTGATGGTGATTTTCAAACCTTCAGCCAGACAAGATCCATGGGGTGATGTTTTTCTAAATACAAATGGAATCAAATCTGAACACAAATGGCACCAGAAGAATTGCCCACATTGATGCCGATTGGCAAATGTTCTCACCCACTGTCACACAAACATTTTTGAATTGAGAGTTTCCAGACTGATACACTGTGTAAAGTAAAGCATGCAGGCTGTAGGTGACTGTGGGTGACTTTAGTGTAACGCATAGAGAATAGTGTGAGGAACACCTGTAATCATCCAGGAGCATGTACTGTATGTGGAGGAGCACCACATTCAGACATTACTGTAAAATTGATTAGTGTACTTTTAACTAAGTTGAAATGTGACTCACCCTGGTCGTCTTGACTGAGACTGAAAAGATGACAGAAAACAACATACCAGTCAACACAATCATGGAATACTGAACAGTATGTGAGCAATGTTAGAGTTGTCTTAAGTGACACTTAAGAAAAGATTGTTGATAGACAGAATACATTAGTGTTGGGAATGTCTTCATATAATATTATTAACGTAACAGCATAAAAAAAAATCACCATATCTGAAAAAGCAAACGACAGCTATGTTGTGATGTAAGACAAGGACAAGTTCTGACTGAGTGAATATTTCTGTTTGCACGTGACCATGTACATGTGCATGTGCTCGCGTGCATACGCTATATCTGTCCTGCTGCAGTTGCACGCGGTCAAGTTATTTTGACATTCATACGTCACCTGTCTTCACGATTTGCAGAATCTACATGAAAGTAGCCATTGTGATTCTGTGGAGGGTCAGGTGGAGGTGGGGGTAGAGCAGGAGAACCTTTGGAGTGCAGAACTTTTCTCTTCATCTCTTCATAGTCAATGTCCACGCAGGTGTTGCTGATATAACCATCTGAGGGGAACATAACTTCAGAATGCATTCAGGTGGACAGATATAGTTTGTAGGGGAAATTATGTTGTGTTTTTTACTTGCTTACTTTAGATACACTGTCACTTACATTTGCCGGTCAATGTGCGGACTAACCACTTGCCCCCTGGGTTATTCTTCACCCGTAGGATCTCCACACTTTCTCCTTGTTGCACACTGAGATCCAGCTTACCACCTTGCCAGTCTTGTCGGACCCGGGCAGTGTGGAGAACTTCTATTTCCCCTTGCAACTGTCAGTGAAAACATCAGGCTTGGAAGTGAGCCAGGGGCATTATGTGCAATGGGAAAATTGAGGATTTTGCTCTTGTCAAAGTATAAACCCCACTTTGCATGGACGTAGCCAATAAAATAGAAGATATTCCCACGCATCACAGGAAGATCTCATGATATCATACCTGGAATTTCTTCCTTAATGCAATCTCTCTTTTCAGACGTTCCTTTTGTTCTTTCTTCTCCTGTTCCCTTTGTCTCTTTACTTCTTTCTGGTTTTGCTTGTCAGAATGACCCTTGTTCATATCTAACTTCCTACAAATGAAGGCCTTGTTAGTGATAACACCATTGTTCATTGTAATCTTAATATTGAGTAGAGGAAAACAAATGTGCTCACTCATCAATCACGTCATAAGCCTCGCTGTCATCACTTGCCTATAACAGACACATATAAACAGTCAGATAGATTGACAGATGTACATAACGGTACACACATACAGATAGACTCAAGCATGTACATATCCTCACCCCTCCCACTCGTTGACTGACATCATTTAGAGAGTCTGTGGATAAAATCAATAAGAAAAGATAAACATGGCCCAGATTTGTGTGAACATATTGATTCACAGCTAAAATGCAACGTACGTAATGGAACAAATCCTATATGATATGATACCAGACTTTAAGGAAGTGTAAGGGTAACTGGCATTAGGCGCTTGGTCGAAATAGTATCTCTTACCGCTGTTCCCAAGGCTTCCGATGTCATCATACGTATCATCACTATTGTCATCATCCATTCTGCATATTGGAATAATATTTATACATATATAAATATAAAAATACAGTATATATAGGGAGAGATAGAGAGAGTGTGTGTGTGACAGATAGAGATAGATAGAGAGAGAGAGAGAGAGAGAGAGAGAGAGAGAGAGAGAGATTGATATAAGTAGTAAAGAAGGCAGAGCTGAAGGCAACAACAAGCATTACAAGTAGAACTGAACTTTTTTTTAACTCTTTACCCTGTAGATTCCTTACTTCAATATTCTCACGCTGATGTTGCCATAAAATAACTTCTCGTTTGAGGTACTGTTACTGTAAATCAAATTGTTTTTGCCAAAAGGTGACTATATGTTTAAGTAGAAAGGATATACTTATCAAACATTATACTGCTTTAACAAACTGTAACATACAACAGTAGGTTCATCCTGACTGAAAGATAGCCCATCTAGTAAGCTTACTTGGTAATACTCACATAGGAGTCAACTGCTGTGCTAGGCCACTGGGTTTCTTAGGTGGCTGTGGTGGTCCCGGGGGACTGAATAATCCAGGGGTGGACAGACCTGGAAAGACCATATTCACATATATTAATTTCTCATATTCTAATTTTAAACATTTGCTAATTGAAATACACTACAAAATGTGAGAGATGCTGTAACAGCAGTAAAGAGCAGCATATTTATTAACAACAGAGAAGAGAAAGGATCCCCAGGTTGACTTGCAGCAAAACAGTAACTTTACGCTGCTAACATGTAAGTGTGTATAAACTGCTAAAAACTAGTACTAAATTGTATTTATAGCTCATTTCACTTTTAACACATATACAATCTTCAATCTCTACATCACACAGGAAGCCTGTGCAGAGATCTGAGAACAGGTATCCATTGTTGTTTGTTGTCTTTACTACACTCAAAATGTGACATTTTAAAATACTTAAAATTCTTAATATAATATGCAATATCTCAATTACGTAACAATATTAAATGTTATACTGGATGCTGGATTAATGTTTGAGTTTATCTGCAACTGTAAATTACACTGTTATGTTGTTTTAGAGACGTAAATTAATGAGGTACATATGCTGTGAGATTTATTTTACATTTTCAGACATTATAGTTTTGTAGTATTACAGTATTTGATCTAAATTAATTTCAATCTATGTCTGTACAATTACAATTACAATATTTACAATACAAATGTTTATACAATTAACTCTATGCTACACATTACATTTTAATTTAGGGCTAATTAATAGACATCTTCACATTTATATTATAAGATTATAATTTAAATAAAAATGCAGTAGCCTATACACTTGACTGAACACTTGATTTTTTTGTTGCTGTAATTTGTAGTTGTCAGGTTCTGCAGTACAGCAAGTTAATTATCTCACACTAAAATAATAGGCCATGATGAGTCGTAGGTTGTAATTCACTTTCCTATAATGTACTTACTGTAACAAAATACTATGTGGTTGCTTCCAGAGGACAACAGCAGCATTTACTATTCTGTTCACTAAAATAACGTAACTAGTAGTCATTTATGTGAAGGGACTTGTTGAGTACAGACTTATTGACCACAATCAACAAGCATATTTTTTAAGCTCTGTCACATAGGATTGTGTGTCCCAATAGTAGCGAAAGCCATACTTACTAATATTCTTCATTTGCCCAGGGTGTTTAGGTATTTTTGGGGCAGATGTTGCCCTCAGGTATAGCTCCAGGTTGACTTTGGGGGGCCGTCTAGGCTTAATGGGCCAGGGGCCTTCAGGTGGCAGAGGCCTCCTCAAAGGAGTCACATCATCCAAGCTTGCTCGGCTGGGCAGTGGGCGGGCTGGGGTTACCGGTATAGCAGGGCCCGGGGGCAACGCCGGGGCCGCAGATGGAGTGGAGGTGCCGGGCGTGAGCTTGGCGCTAGGTGGCCTCGGATGGCTCAACATTATGTTCTGCAGCATCTCCCCTGTCTCTCTCACCCTACCTGATTCTGTTGCATGGGCTCTGGGCCCTGGTGTGAGGGCCGCTGGAACGACGGGCGCCCGATGCTGAGGCTTCATGACAGAGATGGCGCTTGGTGGAGCCTTATACTTCCCTTGTCCATGGCTTGGGACTGGTGCGGAAAATGGGCTTGCAAGAAATTGTTTGTGCTGACCTAGTCCATTGGCTCCTAATAGGGCCCCTCTCCCGAATCCAGGTAATGGGGATGTGGTCTGTCCACTGTCCTCGCTGCTGCTGATGTTGGTGGCCATGTTGGCTTGGGCGTGGAACATCGCCCTGAGTGCTTTGACGTCCACACTCTCCCCCTGAAGGGAACGCAGTAGTTAAAACGACACGGCAGCTCATCTGTTTCTAGAGCAGGATGTTTGCAATATAGCAGCTCTGCTCTACTCCTACACACATGTGCGCATGCACGGCAATTATTCAACCCCCTTTCTGCGGTGATTTCTGGGGAGCAGAACTGCACCGTGCAAAAATTGAATTTCCTGTGTTGAATGGTGTCACATAAAGTGTAGTCTTATACTGTATACACTCTTCACAATACCCGCAATTCCCATGTGATTTCAATGAGCAGTGTGTGATTTCAACAGCATTTAAGAATAGACTAATTAAAATAGCATAGCCAAGCTGTGAAACAGGTGTTTCTATAATTTTTATATTATTTGCTGTATCAGTTGTGTTTTCTCCATCTTCTTGACAGAAAAGTGTTGCCTATTTTTGTTTTGTTTTATAGTCCTTGTGAATACTTTGAGAGAATCTAGACCACTTTGTCTCCTATTTCTTTGATGCCAGCTGCCCACCTGTGACATTATAACTATAGGGAGACAGCGGTGAGAGCCAGGAAGTGATAGCACAACCACACTTTTCAACCGGCATTCTGCACCGGTTGCTATAGAAACTACCGACAGCCTTTTAGAAATGAGCTGCGAGCTTTGCTGTGATGGGCTCTCTTATCATAAAAGGAAACCAACACAAAAACTTGTCTCTGCACCACAACACTGTATTTGTACTTAAGCAGTAAATATGAAACTGTTTCACACGTTGCTGTTAATAGTAGCCTAATAGTCACAGTAATCACAGCCATAATGATATTAATTATAATGTATTATTAAACTGTGATGTTAATTATGAAATGAAGGATATAAAAGTTATCAAATCAAGGCTCACGTCACATAAGATAATATAGCCTGCTGTAAGCCATTATTGCAAATAATTTGTTTTAAGCAAGAACCACTTTAAAAGGTTTGAAAACTACCTATATATTACATAAATATAAAGTTGTTTTTATCCATTTAAATAATATGTCATAAGGGTTCACAAAAGCTGTTGAATGGGATCACTGATGTCATTGTTCAGCTGTGAATGTTTAACCAGTGTTATCAATGTTACCACAGACTCTTACACAAGCAGCTAACTGTAAGTTCCCTAAAGTACAACATAACTGCAAACGGAGTTTCCCCAAAAAATAAACTAATATCTAGATAATTTAGCAATGTTTAAATATTGGACATAATGTTTGTAGTTTTGTATTTTGTTCTATTACCTTTATTTTTGTGTATTTACCGGTGATGATAGTGTATATACTCTTAATGACTAAACACAATAATCACATTGAATATTCATCACTGTACTATACTTTTTGCTCAGTAAAGTGAAATATGCTGTATACTTAAAGTGAGAGAAATATAGACAATTTAATATACTTCAGTTACAGTATTGGGTGTAAAAGCATGATACAGTCAGAAAGGGTTATAGAGGTTAAAGGGTAGAGACTATGTTAACTTTTAATTAGCATTTAATTTAACTATACACAGTTCAAAGAAATCTTACCATTTTGCCTTAAACAGGGTTAATATTCCAAGGTTATCTATAACTATAGATGTCCATGTTCAGCCATGAGTCCTTTCTGCTACACGAGTGATGCTAGTTCCAGAAATGAGATGTGCATCAACAAAAATGAGGAAATACCTTGATGCTAGGCAACACTGTGAAATACAGACTGACGAGCACAAAAAAAGAGTTGGCTTCTCAGTGCTTAGACAATTAGTTAAATGGTGCGAGTGTGTGTGTGTATATGTGTCTCAGGCAAAAAAATATATGTCTCAGGGTGTATCGGGTCATTGTATGAAGGACATAAATG
>JAODUE010013991.1:0-26259 GCA_027564755.1 Amblyopsis hoosieri | reverse complement strand
TTATATACAATTGCAGTCCTGAGTTTCTCTGAAGACCAGTGTTACAGTCAACAACAAAACATGGGTTTGCTGTATGAAGATTTCGTTTTATGGATAATTTTCCTTCGTTGTCTCTGATAGTTCTATTGTAGAGATAGGATGACAGGACTCTAATATGGCGGCGCTAACCTATAGTGACGTCACATGGTATCTATGAATATGGCACCCCTGAGTAGCCTAGTCTATGTCATAACCATGTGTAATGATGTCAAGACAATTGCGCTGCCACCATAAATTATGTGAATCTTACTATTAAATACTTCAACACATTGATGGGCTATTTATAGCAATGTTCTGGTGGCGACCTTGTAATGTGTTTCTCCTTCACACGGGGGATCAGGGTTCAATTCCCGGGTGGGACAGTTTTCACTCTTGTATTTTATTTGGTTTTAATAACTTAAAGCATAGTTGTACAGGCTTACAATTTGAGACATTTTTCGTCACACTTTCGTCCCCCCCACTTAAAAAATATCTCCTGCGCCACTGCTCAAATTAATGGGCTTCTGCAAAGACTGATAACGACCTATTCATTAGAATCAGGTGTGTTAGAGCAGGGAGACATCTAAAACATGCAGGGCAGTAGCTCTCCAAGACCAGGATGTTTTAACATAAGGATGCTCATGAGTGTACCAAAGCACCCTAGGTCGAAGGTCGATGATCGATTTTGTGATCGTATCATTTGATCTGAGGCCACATGTTTTGGACACTTGGGCGAAGAGAGGGGCAGAGCTGGCTATCGACCACCATCTGGTGGTGAGTTGGGTCAAGGGGTGGGGTAAGACTCTGGACAGACCTGGTAAGTCCAAACGGTTGATCCGTGAGATCTTCAACTCACACCTCCGGCGGAGCTTCTCTTGTATCCCTGTGGAGGTTGGGGACATTGAACCTGAGTGGGCAATGTTCAAAGCTTCTATTGCTGAAGCTGACCCAGTACTAGCTGGAGAGATTATATCTCCACACTGGCCTGGGAATATTACGTAATGCAAATGTGGTGTCGATAATCCATGGCCTGTTCCTGTTTTAATAATACTATAACATCCACGTATTTATATAAGATGGTATAAGGGCCTTACGGGACTGGGGATGTGTTTTCAGACCGCGGCCGTGCCAAATTGTATCTTTGGACTCATCATTGCATTTTGTTAATACAAGGTATATTATTACAAATCTACGTATGGGTGTCCTCATTCCTGCCGGCTAATTTAGATCACGACAGTCCCAGGTTAGTTCCTAAATGCTCTGTAGCTATGGTTGCTCGTGCCCGCTAGCCAAGCCTCAGCGAGCAGACGAGTACTTAGTTTGCTCGTCCCCTGTGGTGACGTCATGCAAAACAATGAGCTTTCCTGGGCTCCAGGTATTTTTTATAAAAAATCTAACTCACTCACATTAAATAACAAATCGTTGATGTATGAGTGTGGCGTTAAAACAGCGTTTAAAACTGTTTTATAGGCGTGTGTTTTTCAATGTAACACAGTACATCACTTTAGATGAGGGGGCACAAATATGATGTAGTAATGAGAAGCTAATGCGTAGTTATTATGACGTAATGGGATGGTAATGCTTAGTTAATAATGATTGAATGCCATATTTGGATGTCAACAGAATTAATATGCTGTGATTGCCAATAGGTTGGTCTGTCCATTTACCTGCACACTAGAAGCTACTAACAATGTTAGTATAATAGCATAATTAAGGCAAAATCCAAAGTAAATTGCCACAACAGCCAAAGACAAGGTTAGCACAGTACATCACTTTAGTTGAGGGGTCACAAACATGAAGTAATGAGAAGCTAATGCGTAGTTATTATGTCTACTGTATTTGGATATCAACAGAATTGATTTGCTGTGATAGCTGAATAACCCTTCAGGCTACTATGAAGAAAACATATGCAACTCACATCATGATGATTGACATCACTTCTCTCACATATTGATATATTGTTCTAGCATGTATACATGCATGTTATTAGAGGGACTCTTATTCCCCCAATTCAGTAAGTACATGCAATAATTCATGCTTTTTAAAATTAATTAATTCATGATTATTAATGCAGGTCTACAAAAACCATAGTTTTACCCACAATAAAAGACCAAATGTTTTCAAAGAATCTATATGATCATGCTTAATAATTTGTAATTCATAATGATGTGCTCACCTTAGTTAATGATTTAATAAATGCATGATGCATTAAATACTTTGAAGTCATGCTACTTCCTGATTAGTCATGATATATGAATGCACTACGTAATGCACAAATCATGCAGGTATTCATGCATGAATTCATGATAATTCATGTACCATTGTTATGAAGTGTTACAAAATCACTTTGTTGGTATAATATGATAATGCTTTAATTGTACCTGAAGGAATATTCAGAAAAGACAAAAAAAAATGTTGTTTGCTCTCTAAGTTATACAAGTCAAAGATACTGTAGGCTACTAACATATTTCTATGTTCAATGTAAGCAGGGAATAACAAATAATAAAGAACAGATTACAGTACATTAATCACTTAAGCACTAAGAAAGCAGTCCAGATTTAACAAATATGGTAGGGCCTCCAGCCACTTAAGTAAATGATATTACCATTTAAATGTAGAATTTCAGTTTATTATTTTATTGAACATGCTGTCCTGCTTGAGCTCTTGGCTGAAATGTTTCTTTAATGAAATATCTATCATATTCAGTAACATTCATAAAAGACGTATACTTCCTTTCACAGATACGACCAGTGTTTAGGCATCAAATATAATGTGACTTTTGAAAACAGCATGATATTGATTGGTGAGTGAAGAGAGGTCAAGGTCCTTCTGGTGGGTAAACAGAAAGAAGCTTAATGTCCTATCTAAATATGTTTATGCATTTTTCACAGAACATCCATTCTACCTAAAAGAGGTCTACCTGCAAATGGACTGCAGTGACTGTTTGGTTGTTTTTGAAGACATTGCCTTTGACAATGACACTTATACCAGCCTCATCCTATTTAGTAAGAACACTAAAGAAGTACCCCCCCACCCCCCACACTATGTGACTACAGTAATCACTAATGTGTTTGACACACATCTCTCTGAGGTCTACTGAACCAAATGTGGAGGAATAGAGCAGAATTCATAATAAAGTAAAAGTAAAGATGCCACTGATTGAAACGTAACTAAGTGAAATTCACACATTATAATACTACTTGAGCAAAAGTATTTTGAATATTGTATCATTCCTTAATAAGAGGAGTTGGAGGAGAATGGCCATACTTGTTCAAGTTGATAGAAAGTCTTCAAACATACCAGTAGCCACACTGAAGCTACTAGCTACAAAACACTAAAATAATTAAGATATTTGTAGGCTAAACTGTATAACTGTAGCTAGTTTGTATATTACAGCTACTGTACATTATTTGTCTTACTCCAGGTCGGAGTCAGACTGTCCAGCCATCCCTGGTGGACAAGTTTCAAAGACAGGCTAAGTGTCTTAAAATGCAGTCGCCAATAATGATAAACATGAACTACAGTGAGTATTGTGGTGAATAGCATGTTACAGGTATGTCGTTGGCATGCTATTGACGCAGGCTAGTGGAGCTGTCAAACCAGAGACATATAGAGGAGACAGACTGCATAAATAATTCTGAACTCTAGAGGGAGAATTCTGTAACGTTAAAGATGGCGGTTGGAGATGGGGTGAAGTTGCACTTTATGTCTGTCTTTGTGTCCACACTGATAATAAAGATGATGTCTAACTGGAGCTCGCAAGAGTAAAGTGGTATCACAAGGCTAGGTTGGAGGCAGACCTCCCCCCAAAGACCCAGTCGTTTGCTTTAAAATGGCCAAACCATTAATCTATTAAGCAAATAGTGTGGTTGCACTGACATACTGTAAATGCACAGTTGCACACCTGTGGGGGTAAAAATGCATTTTTAATAAAATGTATTTTGTGGCAAAGTCATCACATTTTCAAAAGCATTTTGATTTTGACTGTACATACAGTTTTTATGTCTTGGTGACCATTCAAAGTGCAGTTATGGCTCTCTACTCATTCATTGAAATAGGGTGTTGTTTATAACTTACCAGAGGTGTTAGCAAGATGGCTTCCCAGCAGCCAGACTTGGTGTAACTGATTGACAGCAAGTTGTTGCTTCTCAGGTAATGGGAAAAATAAAGAAGAGTTGATCCTGCTATTTGTTTCTCAGCATTAAACTACATTTGTGACACCCAGTTTTTGTCTTGTATGTGTTTCCGGAGTGAATAGCACTCTACTGTGTGGTTCTTGTATGCTTTTACTTTCACCCACAGCAATACAGCAATACTATGTTGTTAATTATCCACATGCCTTGTGCTCTACATTTCCACAGCAATCTGCCCGGAACCCACCTCAACCTTAGAGGGACTTGATGCCCTCAATATGCTATTGCGAAACAAGATGCTGTATCAAGTAGCTAAGCTGCTCGACTCTATTTTTGATATTTTCATAAACTGACAGAAGCCGTCCAGAGAACAGTTATCAGCCTATACGGTTTGATTTAGTTTTTGTTCTGTTATAAAACCCTGAACAAAAATAAATAAATAAATGAATGAATAAACTGGTTCAATTCATAATTATCTTCTGTGTTTGACCCATACGAATTATTTAAGGAAAATATGCAACTACACGATGTTGAGCCAGGGGACCAACTTCAGTTTAAATGCAGGGCAACTTCACACCTGTAGGTCTTTGACATGAGTGTATAAGGGAATGTAGTGCAAACTAAATATCTACAAGTATTCCAAGTTGGTTAATTTTCAGTTAAAAACAAACTGTTCTTGGAAATGCACTGTTGGTGGGCATCTAATTTAGTTCATATTTATGGGTATCAAAATTGAATAGGGAGGAGTTGGCTTTATATCGGGGAGGCCTCTGAATACCCTGGCAGCCACTTGATCAGCCACCTTCTGGACGTCATAGCGGCGGGGCAGGGGAACATCCTCACTATGCTTCAGACCCGGAAAGTGTGAGACCACCCTACTTCCTGCACACACTGTTGTCAAAGCTTCTGCCAAAATGTCACCTGAATGTATGTTGACTTCATAGAAATGCATAAGCCTTAAGGATGGGATAAAAATACACAGGATATACAATATTCCTGACTTCTATGTACTGTAACTCTACATAAGGCTGGCTGCAAAAGTGCATTTCTTGACCCACCTTGTGTCTTCAAATGGCTTCATATTTCCCTTCATTAAATGTAATGGCATACTAGAACATCTACAGTAACATATTTTACACCTGGCACTAAATGTGGCCTCGTGCTATAATACAAAGGGATTTTTCACATTGTTCTACAGCCACTATAGTTAGCAATGCAGGTAACATTGATGTAATCACATTGTCCTATACTCAAGGTAGGAGCCAGTGTCCATTCCAACCCTCTGTGGTGGACATATTTATAAGACAGGCCATGGGTCTTGGCTGGAAGTCACCAACAGTAATAGACAAGCAACGGTGAGTTAAAAAAAATAATAACCATTTTCAGTGACAGGATATCAAAACTAGCGGGATGTGTAACTGGCAGTGATCTGTTTGCTCGGGTGGGGGAGAGGGAGAATTATGAATAAATAGTGTTGCTCTTCCTCATCTTCATGTTGACAAACTATACATTTGGCAACAGTTTATCTTTGCTCTGTTCTGTATTTCTGTAACTTATTGAACATGGCAGATGCTTTTGTTGGGAGGTGCTGCTGCATAGTTCAAACATGCTCAATTTATTTATTTATTTCACTTAAACATTGCATTCTTGATTCTCTAAATGCCTTGTGCTTCTTATATTTACACATAACTCTGCTCAGACCCCCACTTCACCCACAGAGGGTCTTGATGGCCTTATCTTTCTGGTTCAGTTTACAGTTGCTTTAGTATATTTTCCAACTCATAAAATTGGTAAACCAGAGCATACCATAATACCATAATACATTTAGTAATGATATAAGCAATTTATAATTGATAATACAGCAAATAACACATACATTACAATTCAAAACTGAGAATGCATTGTGCACAAGTTTTATTTCTGATCTGAGAAATGTATCAAAATGAAAATCTAAATCCCTGCTAACTGGTAAGACCTCTAAATTGTAGTCTAATTATATAGCTTTTTTACCACTTGAATAAGATTTTAGTCTGTTATAAGGCCTTACATTTGTAGGTGACTGACATACAGTCAAAACTCCTTCACAGATAAGTAATCTAATAAATCCACATTCAACACTATTGGCTGGACAAAATCCTGTCACCCTGCACAAACACAGTGTCAGTAAGGCCAAATAGCTTCCTAATGCTATTTGCCTTCAGCTTGGTTAGTACAGAACACATGTAGGAGAAATAGGAAGCATTTTCTTCAGCGGTAGCTTTTCAGACGTGAGCAAATATGAGGATCATCTGGGTTGCTCCTTTTGTCCTTCATCTCCTCTACTCAGTGGGGGTATCAGCTCCTGTGACTGACTGTGAGAGTTTGACCAGACCTGTGGAGAACCTGACTGTGGATATGGTGAGTCACTATAAACAAGCCCTTTCAGCAATTGTCTGTAATTTAAATATAATCTACTGTATGTGTATCTTCTTGGTGTATCTCTTTTTGTAATTGGTCTGCAACAGAATTTTCTGAGGCTAAAGACTTCAATTACGTTACATTTTTTAAAACAATTTCATTCAAATTGCAATAAACTAAAGGTCAATGAACTGGGTCTAAATTCTGTGGTTTTGACACACACATGTATTTAGTTTATTGATATTAATGTTGGAATTGGAATCATTACATGCAGTAAGGATATACTTCCAGTGATCTAAATGGATACAGTCAAATATATATGCTTACAGTATGTCAATATTCTCAGTTATCCATTGATTGTTGTATATTGGTTGACTGATGTGTTTCAGGTGATGGGTAACTGGATGCTAATAGCTGAAAGCAGTGACAATGTATACATCCAGAGGTTTATCGAGGCCCTTTATGGGAGTCTATGGCTTAGCGCCACGGCTGGAGTCCAAAATAACACCGTACATTTCGTTCAAATGCTGAAAATGTATTCTATAAACATTACATTCATATAGTGTGTGTACAGTATGTATGTATGTTGTATCTTATAATTGTTTAGCTCTACTTTTTATTTGTGCTAGTGTGGATAAATGCATCACTATTGCATATAAGTCATCCTTTGAAAACGGCACTTTTTCAAGTAAGTATAATGATGAACATTGAAGTGCTATTGGACTGTTGGATGTAGACCTGGCTAGCATTACAACAGATGTGTGTCATTGTGTGTGTGTTCACAGTGAACTCTGGACTACGTGTCAGTTGGGTCCTTTTGAAAACTGTCTGCTCCGACTGTGTGGTGTTGCATCAGAACATAACTATAGGGAACATCTCGTTGGCTTCTCTGTCACTCCTAAGTAAAGACATACAGTAGTTCAGTATATGTCACATACTGTACTGTACATAAATCAGTCGAATACACTTCTGATAGCAAATATAGTGTGGGACTGGTCCAGTAATGCAGCACTGGTCCACTACTGCGTTACTGTGTTACAAGAACTAGATTTCTGGTCCTAGCAAACTTAGGGTAGGCTATTTGAACCAATCTGTCAATCATCTGGTTTGAGAGGCTGCAATGTTTTCACCTCGCTGATTGTTGACTCCTAAGGTTTATTGTTGTTCCAATAAAGAGTATTCAATTCTAAAACGAGCTGGCTACACAGGTTGTCATATTTCTCAAGGAGCGAGACAGGGTAGTGATTGTGAATGTAATATAGTAATGTAACTAGTAATGTAACTAATTACTTTTAATTCTCAGTTATAAGTAAAGTAATGTTAAAACTTTTTGAAAACGTAATAAGTAACTAGTAACTTATTACAATTACTGAGTAACTTGCCCAACACTGACTGGATCTTTAATACGTGGGCACGTCAAAAAGGTTACGGACAGAATTGTAAACAACAAATTAGAAGATGTAATTTATTAATGCTATGTTCTCCCAGGCAGGAGAAGGAATGTGACTGCTGCTGAGTTGGAGGAGTTTAACAGGCAGGTGAATTGTTTGCACCTGGAATCACCGCTGATCCTGGACCAAGAGAAAGGTATTGTATGACCTTTCATCCTGGTTGGAGCAAGGTTGGAGGTGTTTATGACTGGTCAAATCAAGTGTATAGCCAATAATCACATTGCAGTCTCTAAGGGCTGTACGGCCTATATTTCACATGGAAACAAACCACACCCCCTTAACCTGCTCCTCCCCCCGGGAAAGGAAAAACTTCCATTAAAAACCCCATGAGAAAAAAGGAAAGAAACATTGGGAATGGACCACAGAGGGAGGAATCCACCTCTCCAGGACAGTTAAGATGCATTAGGTGTTGATAAGGCAACAAGGTTTAGCATTAATACTTTGAACGATATGCACCAAATTGTGCTGCAACACATTGTAGAAATGTAATTCATTTAGTAAGTCAGTTAATTATGAGTGGACTGTCAAATGTGGCATTGACAGTCGCCACAGGAGTTCCAAGGTCCGAGGAAGTGTCCCTGCACTAGTCACGACCAGGTCCACTTAACAACCATAGTGTTTGTCTCTGTAGGAGACATAGTTGCAGCCAGCATTGCAGCAGTGGCAGCCTCCGACATCCACATATTGTCCAGAACCATGTCAGCATCTCCGTTTGACACTCCTCCACCGAGCAGGAGACGACCAGCTCGCATCCATTGGCTCAGCACACTGATCTCTCTCCAACACAGCTGGGACAACACTGAAACATCTGTGCAACTATGACAGTGGAATTTGTAGTTGTAGACAACAGTTGCACGTGTATCAGTAGGCTACATTTGAAATCAGAGAGAATTGCTTTATTCTATAAGTCCCAAATGTCTAAATGTATATGCTCATGTATCTCCAAAACATTATTTACACACCTGTATCAAAAAACTTCATCGAGATCTTTTACATTAATACATTTCTAACACAAAGACAAATCAATTACTGCACGATTCTACAGATACAAATACATTTATTTGTACCTTTAAATGTACAAATTAAGTCCAAGGGCCTCAACTTCAGTATTTAAGCATCAGTAAATATTTTTCAAAACCCCCTTCATTTGCTCATTAAATGAAACATAATTTAGCTGGTTAGTGGTTAGGTTAGTGTGCAATTAAAGATGGAGTCAGGGGTTCTTAAAAAAGCGTGTTTATTTTAACTCAACCAAAACAATAACATCTTTCTCTTTAATGCCATAGGGTGCTCCCTCAGAAGCTCCTATCCCCCCACGTTTGACACATATTGCCAAGGCAAAGATAGTGTTGTGTGGTGCGATCTGCACCAATTTGTATGTTCACAGTTACAGAGCCATTGCTGTGTAGAAACACCAGATTCTTTTTTAATCTTGCAAACAAAACGAACAGCTAGCGGATTGTGTTTCATGTTTCATATGTGTATGTTTGTTGTTATGGGACACAATAATTTCCTTCGGGATAAATAAAGTATTTATCTATCTATCTATCTACATATTATCTGATTTTTACAAAAAGTTTTTTTTGCTTACAATCGCTGGCTCTACCTTTTAATTAAGTCTCTCTAATTAAGTTTCCTAATCTCCTTTGTTCAAATGCTTTGGATGTTTCAGTTATGATGCACATCATTTCACAATCTTGTCTCACACTTGCGTTTCTCTCATGCAGAGCTGTGCCCCGACCTGCCAGATGTGGAAGTGATTGATTTAAATGCACACCTCAACAGTGAACACGAATATGTGGGGATGTTGGATAGCTTTGCCAAGAGTGAAGAGACGATGCAGGAATTGATTGACCAAATTATAGTACAGCTAAAAGAAAACAGTGAAATCCAACCATCACTGTCAGAAAAGCCACACGGTGCCAAGTAAGGTGTCAGAGCTTCTCAACTGTAGATTTTCTATGCAAAAATAAAAGCAAACACTAAATAGACTAATCTGATTACTTGCAACATCCCTTTAAATTACAATTGATTGTTTGTGGTGAAGGAATACTGTGTATTTAGTGTATGAATCCAAAATGAATGTACAGTAGGTCAGACCATATAGTTCCATGAGGTCATACACGAATAGCCCAATAGATAGAGCTTCACTGCAAGGCTGATAATCACACATACATTCTCTGAAATATTGAGTAATGTACAAGAAATCTTATTAAAGTAATTAAGTAATATGTAGAAGGTAGTGTGTAGTAGGCTAAATGTGGAGTCAGGGATTGTACGCAAATACACCTAGTCAAATTCAGCGAATATCTCCTCATGTTACACTAACTTCCCATTTTGTGTAACCTCAACAAATGCTAAGTCAGCGATGCTGGAGAAATCTAGTTGATACTGGACAAAATCACATTTCCCTTCAATGCCATAGGATGCTCCCTCAGAAGCTCCGCCCCACACACTGGAAACACAATGCCACGGCTGGGATAGTGTTGTGTGTTGTCTGCACCACTTTGTTTGTGTTCCCATTTACAGAGCCACGGCTGTGCAGAAACACCAGATTATTTTTTCAGCGTGCACACAGAACAGGCAGCTAATGGACTGACTGTGAGGAGAAATTTACTGACAAAATCTCTTAGCTTGCAATTGCTGACCACCTTTAAATACGTTTTTATACACACAAATGCTTCTTTTTGTTTTACACCCTGTTTTTTTATACTGAATACAATTCTTACCTTAATATTATATTTCACCAATTTCTCATAAATGCCTTCTGGGATTTATACACGATTATATTTGCAGGGCCAACCAAGGGCCCAACACAGACAAAAGGCTGTGTGGAACTTGGCATCTGTACCTTATCAGTATAGTCTTGCCCTGGTGAATAATTAATTAGTTTCTAGACACTATTTGCCCAATCTCAATGTCCGCCCTAAACCCTCAAGCCCTGAACCCTCACAGACTTTAGTGACGTCACCGAAGTGATCGAGTGTCCAACGCAAGGGTTCAAAAATGCTATAATTAGTAATAAGAGTCACAATCAATGACATATGACAATGGCAAAACGTGTTATGGGGCTACTGCTAATTTCGTGTCCAAGCATTTTTCTTACAGACTAGAATAATAGTTTTTTGCAAATAATCTATATAAAAATATATATATCCATATATATATCCTATATATAAAAATATTTTTGTCAAAACAGCATAAATAGGCAGAAATGCACATATATGTTTGATGAATAATCTAATCAAAGTGTATAAAATAATTAGCTTTGCACAGCATTCCTCTAACTTCATCTCCAGCGCATTCTTGTAAAGTCTGTGAGGACTTATTATAGCTGTCACATGTGAAGTGTTTGAGTGTTCTCAACTTCTCACACAGTTTTCAAGCCAATTTTTCCCCCTTACTGTAAGTGCATGTATGCAGACTTAGCCTAAGGGCACAATTACCCACAGTTTATTTGATGTGTTGTGATACAGAGAGCAAGTGCTATGTCCCTACTGGTTTCCAAGCTAACTGGTTTCTTTCTTGTGCATGTGCACTCACTTTTCTAAACCGCAGCACATCTCTGCAGCACAATATTTCACGAAGTTTCAAGTGTTCTATCATTACTACATTCGCAAATAGGCATATAGATTGGTATTACATTACAGCCCTCTACAACTCTGAGTGTGTGTGAGTGTGAGGGTGGACCTGATCTGTTATCCCTGATATACAGTTGGCTTCTTTAGGCCGCAGTTGTGCCTGTGTGTGTGTGTGTGTGTGTGTGTGTGTGAGAATGAACACTGTGTTGTGCAATGGGTTTGCACCATGGTTTGGACGAGGTGTCAGTGCATTCATAATGTCCTTGTATCTGGGCCCACAGTGACGCTTCTGGCTGGACCAGGTCCCTAAAAATGATTATTGCTTGGGTAGCAGATGTCCTCCTTGAGCTCCTCTCAGGGGGGCGATCGGCTCCTGTGACTGACTGTGAACGTTTGACCAGACCTGTGGAGAACCCAAGCGTGGATATGGTGAGGCAACACCTTTCTGTCTTGTTATTCTCTGGCTGTTGTGATTTGTTGGCCATAGAGATTTTCAGTTTAAGTGAGGATTTTGTGAGGATGTCAAATATACGTACATATTATTAGTATTAGTAACAGTTTTATGTATTCTAGTACAAATTTCTTTAATTCATGACTGCATAGTTGGGTGGAACTGTGACGCATGCAATAACTCCCTGCCCATATGTGCCTTAGTGCTCCGGTTCGAATAATTTCCCATTCCTTCCCGAAATCTCTCTCCCACTCGTTTCATGTCTCTCTCCATTGTCCTGTCTAATAAAAAATAAAAAGTAAAATTAAAATTAAAAAACGCGTGGTAGTGATGCTAATGTTATAGCAGGCCCGCCATATAGCCTACAGTATCGTGCTCGTGCCCGGGAACAAGAGATGATCTTCAAGACGCCCCCCTATCTTACATCAGGCACAAAGCGGGAATGCACATTTCTAATTTCAGACCAATGCAGTTGTAATTTTCCTTTCCGGCAAATAGCAAATGCCCTTGCGCCTGTGGGTGTGTTGATCTTAACATGAGGTGTGGTCTAGCCAGTGTCTATAAAATTATGCATATTAAAACATAAAACAATTAAAAACTACAGATATTCTGAATGTTAATTGTTAATATAATAAATGTTAAATATTATTGGAAATATTAATTCAGTACGTATGAAGGTGAGTTCATATTTAAAGGATTATCTGCCCTGGGCTCTACTAATTGCAGATGCTGGGTGACTGGATGTTCATTGGTGAGGTCAACGAACTCCGACACAGACCAAAGGTTGTCGAGGCCCTTCATGAGAGTGCTTGGCTGAGAGTCACAGCTGGCATCCAGAACAATACCATGGATTTGACTCAAGTGGTGAAAATGTAACCAAAATAACAATAATTGTGTCTAGATATAGATATAGATACTGTACAATTTGTGTTTAAAATGTTCTCTTATTATTTCTGATAGTGATATTGGATGCATCGTGTTCACACATACGTCAACATTCAAAAGCAACACATTCTCTATATGTAAGTGCAATGGAGATTGGGCTGGAGATTGTGGGCAGATATACAGTATACTGTACATGTGATTGTTACGTTTGGTTTGTGCTTGTGTTTCTGTGTATTTAACAGTAACACCTGTACTACGGGTCAGTTGGATACTTCTGAAAACTAGCTGTCCTGACTGTGTGTTACTCCTGCAGAATACCACTTTTGCAAACTCCACATTTACATCTCTGGCACTCTTCAGTAAGGATACAGAAATATGTTAAAATCCAATAGCAGAATAGAAGTTATACATTTTTGAATATAGAATCAGTTTATATATATAGAAAATCTGTGAATTTTTTATATACATACACAATTTCGCCATAATTAATAAGGTGTTTGTGATGCACAACAAAAAAGCTACCCCGTGTATGATAATATGTATACAGTATTGCTATGTGCTCTCAGGTAGGAGAAGGAATGTGTCTGCTGCTGAGCTGGAGGAGTTTAATAGGCAGGTGAACTGTATGAACATGGACTCATCACTGTTCATGGATCAAGGGAAAGGTATAGTATGAACTTACGAGAGACTAAAGATATGTATTTATATCATCATAGCGGTTGTCCTCAACCCTGGTTCTGAGAATGTACTGCCATGCAAGTTTTGGTTTAACCTGACATGCCAGAAGAATTGTTGTCACAAGTCCATCTGGGAAGCCGTACATTGAAACTTTCGAAAAAATACTTGGCAGTTGATTGGATGAACCATCTGGTCGTTTTCGCTGTTGGCACCATGGTCGGCACACCTAAACCACACCCGTATAGCTATAAACACAATGCTGATTGGAAAGTTCAGTTGCTACTTGGACACATTCAAGTTGATTCCGAGGCTTTTCAGATTGATTCTCACTGTAACATCCCTCTGGTCTCGCCGGTGTGGTACGACCGGGGAATCCCCAGTGCCTCACACCCACACGTGCAATCAGAATCGATTGCCTTCAGCCGTGTGGGTGTGAGGGCATATAGGCTGGTGACTGCCGGGAAATGGGGTGGGTTATTGTTCATGTTTTCTGTTTATGTTAGATTGCTTGACTGTGTACGCCTTTTGGTTTTTGAGTTTGTTTTCGCTGTTTAAGTTCTTTCTGTTCCATTAAAGGACGAGCCAGAATAACCCACCAAAATAGAGTGCAACGAACTCGAGTTTTGCGGCCGGGACCGATCGGTTCTCCAGGATGGCGGCGGAGATCCGCGGCATGCTGGCTGGCGGGCTCTCCGCAAAATCTCCGGCTGCGGGCTTGCGTGGCCTCCCCCCCACTCCAACGCCGGCCACGCCGGGAGGCAACGCTTCTTCTCTCGGTTCCCCAGCAAGGGCTGATTCGGCGCTTTCGCTGTCGGGGCTCGGATCAGGAAACGGCGCACGTGTGTCCCCGCCCCCTCGTTATCACGGCACTCCTGGCTCCCTCGGGCCGTTTCTCCGGCAGGCGGAGGGGTTCTACACTGCTGAACGGCGGAGGTAGGCCAGTGGGCGCGGTACACGGTGCTGTTGTTGTTGTTGTAGTTGTTGTTGTTGTTGTGGCGAGCCGGCCGGGCTCGCCAGTAGGCCGGAAAGGCTTTTTACCATCAGGGGGTGCAACTTCCCGACTACCTGGAGCTCGTTGAGCTGCTCTGGGCCGTGTTTGGGCAAGGTGAGTCTTGCATGTCACAGGCGAGCTTGCCCACCGGACCACGGGTGCTCACTGGCCCGGGTAGGTTGGGGGCTGTGCCGGGGGTCCACTGGAGCCGCCCTGCGTCGGGAGTCTGCTCCACGCTGGGGGTCCGCTGGACCCGCCCCGCATCAGGGAGTCGCTGCTCGCAGGGGGTCTGCTCCACACCGGGGGTCCGCTGGACCTGCCCCGCGTCAGAGAGCCGCCCCGCGTCAGGGAGTCGCTGCTCGACGGGGATCAGCTGGAGCCGCCCCGCATTGGGAGTCCGCTCCACGCCGGGGGTCCGCTGGACCTGCCCCACGTCAGAGAGCCGTCCCGCGTCAGGGAGTTGCCGCTCGCAAAGGGTCCGCCGAAGCCGCCCCGCGTCAGGGAGCCGCCCCACGTCGGGGAGTCGCCGCTCGCAGAGGGTCCGCCGAAGCCGCCCCGCGTCAGGGAGCCGCCCCGCGTCAGGGAGTCGCCGCTCGACGGGGATCAGCCCGAGCCGCCCCGCGTCAGGGAGTCGTCCCTCGCAGGGGGTCCACCGGATCCCGCCTCTGGGACGCAGCTTGTGTCCGCCGCTGGGCTTTCCACGCCTCCGCCGCATCACGCCTCTGCCGCTGGGCTTTCCTTGCCGCAGCAGCATCAACCGGCCTCCTCCTCTGCTGGGCCTTCCCCGCCGCAGCAGCATCAGCCAGCCTCCCTCTCTGCTGGGCCTTCCCCGCCACAGCAGCTCCAGCCGGCCTTCACTCTAGGGCACTTGCCCCATGTGGCTTTGCCCCATGTGCCCATGCCTCCTATCCTCGCCGGGGGTCCGCCGGAGCCGCCCCAAGTTGGGAGCCCGCTCCGCGCCGGGGGTCCGCCGGAGCCGCCCTGCGTTGGGAGCCCGCTCTATGCCAGGGGTCCACTGGACCCGCCTCGCGACACAGATCCGCCCAGCGTCAGAGAGCCGCCGGGCCAGTCCCCTCCCAATACCCAGAAGCGGCCAGTAGCCGGTCTGCAGGAACCGGCGCCCAGCTCCTGGAGATGGTCACCATTGGGCCTGCCCCCACCTGACTCAGAGGGAGGGCCGCCGCCCAGTCTAGTGGGGCCGTCCCTGCCTGAGTCGCCACGCGTGGGGTCCGCTGGAGCCGCCCCGTGTCAGGGAGTCGCCGCTCGCCGGGGGTCCGCCGGAGCCGCCCCGCGTCGGCGAGCCGCTCCACGCCGGGGGTCTGCCGGAGCCGCCCCGCGTCAGAGGGGCGCTTCACGCCGGGGGTCCGACGGAACCGCCCCTTGTTGGCGAGCCGCGCCACGCCGGGGCTCCGCGGCAGCCGCCCCGCGTTGGAGGGGCACTCCACGCCAGGGGTCCGCCGGAGCCGCCCCTTGTCGGCAAGCCGCGCCACGCCGGGGGTCCGCGGCAGCCGCCCCGCGAGGTGGTCTCGCGAGGCTTGTTTTGGCTGTCCCCCTGCTCCAAATACACCTGATGGAAATAAAAGGTCTGTCATTGGCTGTTTCTCAATATGCGTTGTTTTCTGTTCTTGCGTTCTTGCGGACTTGTAAAACATCATCATTCACAGCCAATTCACAAGTTTGCATCAAAGAACGGATAAAATGTTTTCTCGATTATCGGTTTTAACCAAGTGGTGACTTGTGTGTGATGGATCTTGTCCGTGGAATTTTCCCAGAATGCATTTCGAATCAACAAGCGGCAATGGCAGTCGAGAAAACACACAACAATACTAGCTATACCTTTCGAAACACTACTGTTATTGTCTCACGAAATGCTGTTTTAAGAGTTTTTGAAGCAAGAATATACGTTTTAACTTCAACTGTGGTTGATTTATCAACGATTTTGTAGATGTAAGGTCCCGCTAACAGACCGGGACAGCCATGATACCTCGCCTGCTATCAAGCGATCAAACACGTATACAATTTCGCGCTGATAATACTGGTACCAGTGTTCCCTGCCCAGGGTATTGCGCAATAGCCAAGAACGATAGCCAAGAATATGCATCTCAATCTAGATCTGTCCTTGCGTTCTCGCAAGACCGTTCTCCGAAGGACACTTGGCAAGAACGTACCTCTCAAGAACACAAGTACGTACCTGGCGTTCTTCGAATTGAGAAACAGACAATCTCTGTTGAAGCCTGATAATGACACATTAATTTAAAGCAGGTGTGTTGGAACAGGACATTCCAAGACAGGGGGTCCCCAGGACCAGTGTTGAGGATGACTGGTTTAGATATCCTTAGATTAGGTCTTTATTTTGTTCAGATGATATTTCTATAGGGATGCACATACACCTCTTACATTTCTCTGATGCAGAGCTTTGCCCTGACCCTCAAGATGCAGAGTTGACAGAGTTGAGCAAACACTTCAACAGTGATAGTGAACTAATGAAGACATTTGAAAACGTATACAAGACTGACAAGAACATGCACGAATCGATTGACCAAATAAAAATAAAAATAAAAGAAAGTATTGAACAGCAAAGATCGATGTCAGAAAAGTCACAGGGTACTCATTAAGGTGACACAGTTTGAATTTACAAAATGTTGAAACAAAACAAATAAGCAAACAAATAAAACAAAATACTAAATTTGTACAATGCAAACAAGCTTGTCTTCATTGTTTGACATTTTATGGGCTCCAAACACGGCTCACGGTCTACGTGGACCCTACGCCGTAGGCTCCCCATAGCCACATACCCTACGGCGTACCTTACGGCGTAGGGTGACGCGCACCCTACCCTACCCTTTTACCTACCCTACACATTTTCTCACGTGCTTTTTGGGGACTTGATGACTTTGTTTTTGCAAACTTCAGTCAGGCTTGTTTTTCTTTGTATGAAAATGCTTCCATCTTGCCACACTACCCCATTCATATGAAGAACATGCGACATTGTTGTCACATGTAGCACACGGCCAGTACTTGCCAGAAATTCCTGCAGTTCATTTAATGTTGCTGTAGGCCTCTTGGAAGCCTCCCTGACCAGTTTTTTTTCTCATCCTTTCATCAATTTTGGAGGGATGTCCAGTTCTTGGTAATGTCTCTGTTGTGCCATATTTTCACCACTTGATGATGACTGTCTTCACTGTGTTCCATGGTATATCTAATGCTTTGGAAAATCTTTTGTACCCTTCTCCTGACTGACTTTCAACAACCAGATCTCTCTGATGCTTTGGAAGCTATCTGCGGACCATGGCTTTTGCTCTGAGATGCAACTAAGAAAATGTCAGAAACATACTACTAGAACAGCTGAACTATATTTGTGATCAATCAGTCACTTTAAATGATTCTATTTAACATGAGTTTGAATGTGATTGGTTCATTTTGAACACAGCCACATCCCCAGTTATAAGAGGGTGTGCACACATATGCAACCAGGTTATTGTAAGGTTTTTATTTTTCATTTTTCCCCCTTGAAGATTTCAGTTTGTTTTTCAATTGAATTGTTCACATTATAGGTAACACTAAAGATGGAAAAAGTTTTGACATGATTTATCTTTGTCTCATTCTTTTACATCATAAAAACCTGGAATTTTAACAGGGATGTGTAGATTTTTTATATCCACTATAGGGTTATAGTTCCATATTCTATTTAGAAACATAGTTCTAGTTTCTCTATAGGGACATAGTTTTAGATTATATATTCTATATAGGGACATAGTTCTATATTCTATTTAGAAACATAGTTATAGTTTCTCTATAGGGACATAGTTCTAGTTTCTCTATAGGGACATAGTTTTCTATTCTCTGTAGGTACATCGTTTTATATTCTAGAGACAGAGACATTTATATTCTCTATAGGGGCATACAGCAGTTATATATTCTCTATAGGGACACAGTTCCATATTCACTATAGGGACATATTTGTATATTCTCTATAGGGGACATAGTTCTATATTCTCTATATGGACATAATTCTATCATCTCTATAGTGACATAGTTCCATATTCTATAGGGACATGGTTCTATATTTCTATATGGATATAATTCTATATTTATAGGGACATAGTTCCATATTCTCTAGAGACATAGTTGTATATTCTCTATAGGGGCATTCAGCAGTTCTATATTCTCTATAGGGGCATATTCTCTGTAGGGACATAGTTCTATATTATATAGAGGAATATGTTCGCTAACCAGTTCTAGGCTACATATTGCCTTTCAGTTGTGTTGAATGTATTGTTTATTTACAAAACTGTTTGTTTGTAATAATGTTCAATTCAATAACACATTAATAGAGTTAAAATATTTAAATTATTATGTAGCCAGTAAGCCTTATATTGGCTCAGCAAACAGAGGGTTTTAGGACCCAGGGGAGTCCAGGAGGGAATAAAAGGAGAAGGTAAGGTTTGGGTCCTCCTTTCTTGTGCTTGCGATTGTTTGGGAGAAGAGGTCCTTGCAGGCAGCATTGTGTTCCCCCGATGCTATTAAAGGTATCAGTTGCCTCCAGCCACCTGCCTCCACCATGGGAAGTGTTTGTATATGAATTCCTTGATGAAAGGAAGCTCAATTGTGCTATTCTCACACTGTTTTTCCCTTAATTAGTTGTGCCTTCAACTTTAGGCACTACAGGTTTTGAGTGACTTGGACATTGTGAAATGTTGGGGAGGGGGGAAAGGGTCCTGTTAGCTGGGTGTCAGTCTGGTTATATGTCCTCCTATATTTATGGTGTGATTTAACTTTGTGTGTATTTTGGTTTATTTTCTAAACCTTTAAATTGTTTTGCATTTTTTGTGTGTACATTAGTTTTGAGTTGTGGCCTAGTTTTAAGTAGGACCTATTATTAATTAGGACTGAGACGTAGGCGGGACCTTTGCTTCCTGCGCCTTATCTTTCAATAGAGTATCGATTGTACATGTTTTAACTTGTGTGGTTAAATTTGTGGAATAAACTGTTTTACACTGCACCTACCTTGTGGTCCTGATACTTTCAGGCCTACCTTAGTGGTGAGACCTTTGATACAGATTATTCGGGGGCTTATTCATTTTTTACCCTCCGTGGCATCGCAACTATTGCGCGTGTCGGTGTTACAGTACAATAAGGGTTGTATCCTAAAACACAGAGTGATGGACAGAGGTAGATAAATCAGATACAGAGAGATTATTTACATTTAACCCTTTTGTATTGACTAAGTCAAGAGCGTTGCCTTGGCGATGAGTGGCTACTTTCACATGTTGGACTAGATCAAAGCTGTCCAGAATATTCAACAACTCCATGGCTCTGATGTCATTAGATTTATTAATATGAATATTGATCTCCATTAAAGCTGTGGCGGGTAACTTCTATTAAAATAACTTTTTGGCACATTTGCTAAAACTATACACTGAAAGTAGCGCATTAGACAGGTTGTCTCTGGAAAAAAGGCAGCTTCCCCGGGCTCCACCACGTCCCCACCACGTATTCCCATTTAAAGAATGCACTGTGCCCAGAAGAAACAACTAGTCAGAGCCAGGAGGAGTGTCTGACGGAGTGTCAGTCACTGCTCGTGAACTGCACTGCATCCCCCATACTATGGAGTAACTTTTGTGTCAATAGAACAAAAAAAAAAGCTTTAGTATTGCAACCAAAAAAAATATATATTGAAAGCAAACGTTTTAGTATCTCAACCAAAAAAATAATATTGTAACCAAAACATTTGGGAGTAACCTATACTACGAAAGGTGGAGAGGTTTTGCCCGAGGTATGCTGTCATGGCAATTTACGCTGCATCTCTTAACTGCTCCGAGCAGTTTCTTTGGATAACTCGATCTTACCCTAAGTACTGCACCTCTGCTCACAATGTCAAGGTGTTCTGTCGAGTTGTGCGCTCATTTGTCGAAATATTAGGCATATACCACAAATTTTGTTTATTTTTGATGAGAGTAGGTGTATAGCAGAGCAGCGCAGCATTTCTGGCTATTAAAACACACCTTAAACATTTATCAGTTCTGTATAGGATGGGAGCTGCACAGTTTTATGTCCCGCGCAGTTACACAATTCATAAAATCATAACTTTTAGTTTTTGTCTATTATTGTTAAATAAAATGTGATTTAGCTATTAACTGTTGGCCAAATTATAGTCCCTATCATATATAAAATGTTTATTTGAATTTCTTGTCCACCCCGCGATAATGAAGAATTGGGCCATTTGTGAAATCATATTTCAATAGAGAACATAATGGTATTGCATGCACAAAAGAGAGGCATTACATTATTACAGTCAGTTTGATCCTCTCAATATATCAACATAGTGCTTGAGTTTATATTATGGAAAACATGCCTGATTCAGTGACAAGCGTACAAGCTATGTCCATTCTTATAGGACCCAAACGCGAGACACGTAAGTAGATTCAAACAAGGTTTATTCAAAAATAACAAAAGGCAGGAACCACTGGAAATCAGGTCTTGTATTGATCGGCACCACTGAAAACCTGACCAGTAAAAGACTTATCCTGCAGTACAGGGGTCTGCTATAGATTGTATATAATGTTGTGAATAGTTATATTTTAAATGAAATAGTTATGTTAAAATTATAGAATTGCATAATAAAAAACAATGTTCATATTCGTATCGTATTTGATCATCTTTTATTCTTAGTTTTTACATTTCTTTCTCAACAAGCTTAGCCAGGAGTGAGAAAAGCCTGTCCATCCTCTCCCTGCTGCATCTGCATATCTTCTTTCATAAGAAGAATGATGTCATCTCTCCCTGTCTTTTTTATTCTCCTGCCTGGCTGGTGGTCTTCTTCCTCCTGCTCACCCACTGCTGCACTTGGCCCTGGGGTGTCCTCAGGTATGGAGGCAATTAGGACGGGGGTGGAATGCCTCTGTCCCAACACCTCATCCATAAGGATAAACCAGGGCCAAGTGGCAGCAGTGGGTTTCCCATCAACACCCTCTCCTGACACTGGATACTTGAAGATTAATCAATTATTAACAAAAAAGCAGATAGGCCTATAAACCATTTCAAGTTTATTTATTTACTTAGACAATTAATACATAATGTGTTTGTATATATGTTTTGTAAGATTATCCCTTTTTTTTTGTTGCCTACACTGGCGTGACCATTTTGTGCAGGCCCATTTTCTCCAGGACTGACCTAATCAGAGAGAACACAAGACAAAATAGTAAACAGGAATCATGATTCCTATGAATAAAGTTCACACATGGAAAAGTGACAACAGGAAATTTACCAGATTTTATATTTGTACCTTTAACTGTAGCTTAATTAGATGTAGTATTTAGATTGTAAATATAGCTAAATCGTACACAATGACTTACCTCCAACACTGGCTGACTTTTTGGCCCCAGTAAATAATTCCTCCATTTCCCCCCAAATCTTTATAAATGCTGCAGTGTGATCCTTGCTCCCTCAACAAAACAAATGTTTTCATATCAAATAAATGCACCTTAAGATATAATTTACTCCTTTGTGTTAACGATTGTACACTGTGTAGCCTACAGTGATATTCAACTGTCAAATGAAAATAAAGGGTTTACTGTAGTACCGGCAGTGTTACCATCTTACACCGTGTCCTAACTGGTTGCGACGCGATGCGGCGTGCCGTTTTGAGCAAACTTTTGTCGGATGCCCTGTTTCTATTTTCTCCATTATGTCCATAGAACTAGGCTATATTTAATCGTTGAAACGGACGACTGTTCATTCAGTTACATTAATGTGGCACCTGGCTGGAGGGAGATCGTTTTCTACTAGCATGCTCAACAAAGCTGGCAAGCTAGTTATCTTATTTTACAAAGTAGAGGTGGTGGTTGTATACTACGTGTAGCCTACAACAATGAGTGACATCTGTACCTGCCCCCGTCATAATAGGCAATTGTTGTGAATATGGAGAGGGCGTATGATCTCTAGTGTGCTACTGCTAATAGGTAGGCTACGTGGTTTGTTTACATGTTGTAACTGACGGATTCAGTCTGGACAGAGAGCTTCCGATGCAACGCGATAGTCGGACGCTCTCTTGCTGTCACATCCAGTTAGGACACGGTGTTAGCGACTTTTCAGACCCTCTTAGCGACTTTATTTCTAAAAAGCGACTAGCGACAGTTCACCTTGGTCTATACATAAATTACATATATAATCATCTCAGTAGTGTCAACATCTGAAGTCTATTTATGTACAGTATGTGAAGTTTTAAACAAAATGTACTAGTAGTACGTGTACTTACCGTACAGACATGGTACACAGACAGCTAAAGTCAGTTAAAATCGATAAGATATGTTATAAAAAAAAATGTTGAGACTTTTTTTTTTCCTTTATGTATGGTTCATTATTCACTTTAGTTGAAGCACCATACATGCATTTAAAAACATATTGCCCTGTGATTTCGTCCTCTAAGATCTGTCTCGTCAGCTATGCTCGCGCATTGGATCTTGGGATATGTTGGGCCGCGAAGGATACACCAGTTGGATCCTTCGCAGCTATGTAAAAGAAGGCTACATTTCTCGGGCGTATTCGAAGCAGCCTTCCAAATGAGACAGCCTAGTCGCGCTGCCGTGACGCAACCGGTCTTCGCATGCAGCCTTTGAAGGATGTGGCCCCTGAATTGGCGCACGCCCTAAGGCATACACTGGGGTGTATATACACAAAGACAAGACAGTCAATAGGAAAACAGCAATGATGAACAGGTGCAACACATTAGACATGATTAACAAGACTCAGGTGGAAATCACGGGACTGGGCACACATGGCAGGGAGTGAGAGAACCACATTGAAACACATGAAACACAGATCATGGCCAGACTAGCACAGGATGGGGATCACAAGACATTACAATAGTTCTAACTCCATCCTTGTCAGTGCTTACATTAAGCACCCCCCGTCAGACAGAATTTGCTATGCAAACTATTGCACATAGCATAGAATGGCTATAGTAAGAGACATTAGCTTTAGTTTACAGGAAATAAAGTAACAGTTGCAACCATACCTTGCACACAAGTGCACCACATGATGTTGAATCTTGCTGAACAGAATGGCTTAACGTATTACAAGTCCACCTGGAGATATTACAATTTAGGTATCTCATTAGTGCTCTTATCTGTAGAATAAGAAAATAGTCATTAGTAACTAAACATTATTATATATGATCTTCATTGCTATAGAACTTGCCTTGTTACATCTCTACATTTCATTATCTGTTCAGTGGTTGCTAGCAAAATGGTCAATGTAAACAGGCCGCTTCTCTTTTGGGTAAATAACCTTAAAAATACAGTACATGCAATTCAGAGCTATGCCAAAATGGATACTCATGTAAATATAATCACGTCAGTATTCTCACCACAAGTGTCCAATGCTGTCTGTCATACACTGGACCAATAAGGACATCATAAGCCATTGGATCAAGCTGAAATATTTTCTGGATTATAAAGATGATCTGGAGTGTGCATGAATTCATAGTATTTATAAAATAGTCACCTTATTCAATACCTTGAACGAGCCTTTCCACATTGCAGTCATTTGGAATGAGTCAAACAAGATATGTTTGCCATTTTCTGTCAACTTCCCAATTACCAGGGAAATTAAGGCATTCATTACCTACAATGAAAATGTTAAGAGTTAGAAGCAAAGGTTTCTAAGCATATGGAAAAGGCTGTATGCATTTACCTCACTTTCTACCTCCCAGGTGCCAAATTTTCCAAATCTGTAGCAAAGATTTTGTATGGGCCCAGCTTGCTCCATAACACACCTTGCCTTCTTCCTGACCAGATGTCAGCCATTACTGAAAAATATAGTCAGACGAGGGTTTGCAAATATAAGTTGTAACTGTACTGTGTGTAATTTTATCCCATCACTATAGGTGTGCTGTCTTGTATGGAATTCTAACTAAATTGATTGGTCTAAATACTTACAATCTTCTGATGCAATTGATAACGGTTCCGATGTTTCACAACAAGAGAGAGCAGTGGACAACAGGACTGATGGAGAACTTATCACACAAGGGGCAGATGTGGGCACTTCAAGGCAAATTGAGGGATTTGTGGGGGGCTGGAATGCTTGAGGAGGATGTGATGTGGAGCTTGATGGTGCTGGAGAATGTGTTTGACATCTTCCATTTAGCTGGGACTCGTTCCTCTGCTTCAATGTATTTTTTGAGGTGGTTGATGTTGATTTTTGTCCATGATATGGCCTTGGTGAGACTGGAGATCTGCACTTTTACCGTCCATGTTCACTAGGTTTAAGGGGCCCAGCAAATCTGCCTCCAATTTCCCCCCTTTTCTTTGCTACTGGCGTATATTTTTTCTTAACACTTTGTCCCCCACAACAAAGTTGTCATCATCTCCATGAACAATTTTCCACACCCTTTCCTGCCCCTTGATAATATTGTCCACCTTAAACTAGACTTCTGTCCGGAGGACAAGTCCTCATTTTGGATAAGACCCTCAACCCTTTCATCACTTTAATTTAAGTCAGTTATTAGAGTTGACACAGGACATTTTGTAGTCATTTGTTTTTTGGTGCGTAGACCAAAGACTGCTTGATGTATTTGTCCCAATCATTCAGATGGGTTCATCACCATTTTATTGAGAGCCCTAAAATGTGCAATACATTTTCTGTGTTAGTATTACATAAACAATATAATTCTATAGATTTATTGAAATCATTGCTATAGAAATAAAATTGGTGGAGCCTTTCCACCATACCTGGAGCTATGGGTGGGCCTTAGGTGGCCAGGTCCGCCCACAGAACTACTGTGCCCCCCCAAGTGTTTGCATAATAAATAAATATATACATTTGTGCTCATAAATTTACATACCCTGGCAGAATGTATGATTTCTTGGCCATTTTTCAGAGAATATGAATGATAACACAAAAACTTTTATTTTACTCATGGTTAGCAACATGGTTAACAACTGTGTTTACTCTTTTTAAATCTTAATGACAACAGAAACTACCCAAATGACCCTGATCAAAGGTTTACATACCCCAGTTCTTAATACCATGTATTTCCCCCTTTAACATCAATGACAGCTTGAAGTCATTTGTGGTAGTTGTGGATGAGGCACTTTATTTTATCAGATGGTAAAGCTGCCCATTCTTCTTGGCAAAAAGCCTCCAGTTCCTGTAAATTCTTGGGCTGTCTTGCATGAACTGCACGTTTAAGATCTCCCCAGAGTGGCTCAATGATATAGAGGTCAGGAGACTGAGATGGCCACTCCAGAACCTTCACTTTTTTCTGCTGTAGCCAATGACGGGTCGACTTGGCCTTGTGTTTTGGATCGTTGTCGTGTTGGAACGTCCAAGTACGTCCCATGAGCAGCTTCGGGGCTGATGAATGCAAATTTTCCACCAGTATTTTCTGATAACATGCTGCATTCATCTTGCCATCAATTTTGACCAAGTTTCCTGTGCCTTTGTAGCTCACACATCCACAAAACATCAGCGATCCACCTCCGTGTTTCACAGTAGGAACGGTGTACCTTTCATCATAGGCCTTGTTGACTTCTCTCCAAATGTAACGTTTATGGTTGTGGCCGAAAAGTTCAATTTTGGTCTCATCACTACAAATTACTTTGTTCCAGAAGTTTTGAGGCTTGTCTCTGTGCTGTTTGGCGTATTGTAAGCGGGATGCTTTGTGGCATTTGCG
>JAODUE010013954.1:0-26269 GCA_027564755.1 Amblyopsis hoosieri | reverse complement strand
CACACACACACACACACACACACACACACACACACACACACACACACACACACACACACACACACACACACACCAGGTTTAAAGGGACACTGCTGAATGTGTGTCTGCTGACTTGCGCTTGATATTGAAGCCTGTGTTGTGCACCCCTGCAAATCTACCAGTCTGCTGGGGTGATTCTACAAAATTCTGGCTTTATAAATGGGAACACAAACCAGGTGATGCAGGCCACACCACACAACACTATCCCAGCCTTGGCAAGGTGTGTTGAATTTGGGGGGCACAGCTTCTGAACAGTGTTAATTTCATTGATGAAAATATGATATATATGATATGAAAAACGACACTTACCATCACTAAAATGAGATGTTAAGGAGATGAAAATAGATCACTGATAATAAAAACTTGGATTAAATTTAAGATGTATTTTCGTTAACGAAATGAGACGAGACAAAAATGTTAGTGGCATAATTTATATTTAAAAACTATACCTGCGTATTATTTACCGTAGTTTCATATATAAATTTAAAAACTGCCTGTGTATGATTTACCGTAATTACACAGATAAGTGTGCAGGCTGCAGCACAATGTTAAAGCCGGCTCAACAGTAACTGCCCACATACTGTAGGTGGGCAGCACAATGTAAAATTTGTCACGATCGCGTTCACATGACTGCAGTGACAGACAGATATAACTAGAATGTTTGCGCTACAGTAGGACAATCTGACAAGGTAGAACAGATTGACAGAAAACCATATTGATTCCATATGCACGCTTGTCTTAAAAAGTAAACAAATAGCCTACATCGCTAATCTGGATTCCTACATCGCTAATCTGGATTCCTTACCTTTGTTGCCTTCCAGGTTAAACATTTATTAATGAATTTAAAGGGTCAAAATAACTTGTCAAATTGTCTTAGCAGGCCGAATAAAAGGTTATAGATTGACTGTCGACTATGCTACCATACCATCTGCATGCAACAGGCCATACCGGTATTAGCCTTTTGCATTTGTTAAGAGAGAAAACATTTTGACTAAAAGTTGAATAAATGTAATGACTTTTCGTTGACGAAATCGCTTTTCTATTTTCGTCAGATAAAATAGACTAAAACAATTTAGAATGAAAATGACTATTAAGCATTGTCATCTAAAGACTAAAACTAAATCTAAAATTGCTGCCAAAATGAACACTGCTTCTGAAAAAGCAGCCTATGGTAGTGAAGGAATAATAATAATAATATAAATAATACATTTCTGCAGCATCGCTGACTAGACCTTTACATTTTTCATATTTCTGTTTATAAACACTGATGTTTCAGATTTAATTATCACTCTGGCCCCCAGTGTACTTTCACCCCATTTTATGACCAAAAAAAACATGGCATGCATGATGGTACTGTATAGCTAAAACTGCTTCATGCAGAATCAATCGCACATTCACAAGTTGCGCTTAACTACACATGCATATGCATTCAAGGGAGGGTCAAGGAAGGAGTGAGAGTTACGTGCAGAAACATGGGAGGCGATGCTTAAGGACAGATGGTCTACGCATGAACACTGTTGGAGGCGAAGCATAAGGACAGAGTGATGTTCTGTTCTATGTATGAACACTGTTGGGAAAAGAGCAAGCACGTTTTCGGTGAAAATGATCCGCCTCTTAAAAGCAAGACGAAGACAGGCCAAGGAGATGTGCTGAGAGGTTTTGCTCACTTGTGCCCTCTTAAAATAAACATTTGTCCTCTGTTTGCCATTAAATGTCATCTAACACTACATAGTACCTTTTATAGTCGCCGAAACATAATGCAGTACATTTGGGGGTAGAATTACACCTGTTATCTGTAGGTTTGCTAATACATCATAGAGTAGATAGTATATATGTTTTCTTTTTCGGAGAGTCGCAGTTCCATTGCTCAAGCGTGCCGCATAGAGCTGATTACGCCATCAGCCGCAAGTTTACTAAAGCACATCCAACGTCAAATGCGAAGGCACAGCGTGGCGTCTGGCCAAATCGCGCATCAGAGCCTGTCCTGTCTTATCCAAAAAAAAAAAAAACGCAACTAACTACCTTACAGGTTTGAATGCTAGGTTTCTCCTTCTCTAAGACGTTTGGCTGTGGTTGTGTCAAAGCTGCCTTAAACGGCACAATTGAAGGGGGCGCCTTTGAAGGCGGCACTCAGTCATTCCACTGGTCGGAGACAATACGACAAAGTTGCACAATGTTGGATTACGTTGGATTCACAGAATGCAGCTGTCCATGATAATACATGGTGGTCTTACTTTGTGAAGTTCTATCATTTAGCCCACAAATGTCCTGATGAGCACTGCCAGCGGTGTATATTCATCGTTAAAACTTCAGGGGGAAAAAAAAAAAAATCAGAGCGCCAATCACTCCCACAGTGTGCGGAGCAGTTGATCTCACTGATGAGTGGAGTATTATAAATACCTAATCACTGATGCTAATCAGACCTCTCACCTACGGGCGAGCTAAAGATATGCACGTGTGCTCAAGTTAATACTTACAAGCTGATTTACACACATTTACTCCTTCCGTCTCAAAGTCTTAATCTATGCATTTCCGATTTAGGCATAACTTTGCATATTAATCAGATGAAGTACTCATGTCAATCTGCCTCTTATTGCACTGATGCTAGTGTCAAACTAACTTTGCATCATTAAAGCTCCTAACATGTTTTACACACACACACACGACACATACATGTCAAATATATGAATCGCCCATGTTAAGGCGGATGAAATGGCTTTATTCCCTCCAAGTGTACACTCTGCAGTTTACATACCGTACAACCAGGTTTCAAATAATGCTTGCTAAAGTACTTCTTCAGCAATAAGTAAAAGCAGTAGCCTCGCAATACCATTCTGATCTTGTGAGCTCCAGTTTGACTAACCCAAGTTTAAATCCGGAGAGGATTCAAATCCATGTACTCGGAACACCATTGGTTTGGACCACTGGTCATACAGAGTGTAGTATAGTTTATACTGTACTAAAAAATGCCTTTCCCTTTCCCAACAGTTTAAATTAGCTTTCCAGATGGTTCTGTGTTAAGAAAAAATAAAATTGAGTTTTATATTATAATAATAGGGTAAATAATGTAAAGTATACATCAACAAATAACCTTAGGTTGCTTTCATAACCTTGGCTTTTGGAGAAACTATTTAAATGTCTTAAACATTATTACTTTAACATAATTAATTCAATCAACTACTTTAACATAATCAGGTTAAGTCAAGATTCATCAAGTCTACTTTATTTTGCTCATAAAAGGTTACCGTACATTTTCACTGTCATAATTACAGCTATAATTAAACATATGCCAGGCCCACCCAATTGCAAATCCAGAGTAAGAGACAGATGGTGGCAGAGGAAGACAGACAGACAGGAAAAGGAAAGTCTCAAATACAAAGAAAGTGGGCTATCTATTTATATAGACAGAGAGAGAGAGAGAGAGAGAGAGAGAGAGAGATAGAGATAGAGATAGAGAGAGAGAGAGAGAGAGACACACTGACAAAGGCAGGTTAAACAACTTAAAACCCTTAGCAAGAGGGATTTGTGTGCTTCTGCTTGAGGGGGATATTAGCAGGATTATCTGGCAACCCTGTTGCTGAGGTGAATAACATTAGATTCCCATTTGTAATGACTTCTACAATTCTGTCCAAATATCATCATCTTTTTGCTCCACTTGCGCTCGTCTTATCCTGCAATTAGTCCATTTTACATTCTTATGAGGCAGATTACACACACACACACTTATGTGCATGTCATTTTCCATTAGTAGTACAGGGCTCTCTGCTCCCTCAGGCCACTGGGCCTAAGGTGTGCGTCATACACACTCAGACAGCAGAAAACACTGTGAATACTAACAGCAGAGGTGTTAGCATCTGTTGTGTGCGTGCATGTGTGTGTGTGTGTGTGCACGCGCACACTCGCATGTCTGCATGCGTGTGTGGGCGAGACAGAAAGGGAGCGGTTTGGTTGTTGTGAAGCGAGGTGTGACGAGGGGCTTGGGATCGAGGGTGAGTGTGTGTGCATTTGAGTGTGACTGTTCACTATGAGCGCGTTATCAGTGTGTGTGCGCGCGCGAGCACGCATGCATACGCGCGTGTGCGGCCCCGTGCTCGGATGCGAACTGAAGTTAATAAATATTGACAGAGAATAATCTCTTCTGGCAGGGTCGCAGGTGGGCTCGCGGAGGGAGATTGGACACACCGAGGAGAGAATGTACACACACACACAAACACAATCCCACCCTCTACCACTTTGTCTTTTACCCCCCCCCCTCCTCAAGCATCGAGTCCTTGAGCAAGGCAGTAAATACTGGTTACAATTGACTCACACTTGACCACACTAATTAAAACTGCCAACATAATAAAAATGCATTCTTCCCCACTTCTATGGACTCCCGCAGTCTCACAGAGGCCTGTGATCGTAACGTACACTATGAACACAGTGATTATGCTGTTAAATACGAGAGAGAGAGAGAGAGAGAGAGAGAGAAGACGACAAAGCAAAGGACTTCACCGCACAACTAAATTAATTCCAGGACAGCTACAGAGAATAAACATGCCACCACAAACATGCACACCAACTGAAAAAACACCCTTGTTTTAAGCACCATGAAACAGTGTGTGTCGGGGAGGGGTGGTAGAGATCGATTATTGCAGCCATGCCTACGACATCTCTTCTCTCTCTCTCTCTCACTCAACTCACACACACATACAGTACACACACAAACCATTTAATTCCTCTACTCGAGGTACACAAGCATTCAATACACACAGCACAGCAATCTCTGCCTGCATAATGGTCACATCATTACAGAACATTCAGATACAAAGTTATAAACTACTAGACTAATAGTACAGTGAACCTTATTTTATTTTAAACAAACATGCTGACTTCCTAAAAAACAAATACATATACACCTACTCTCCTTTTTCATTTAACATCCTCATCGCAAAATAAGAAATGATTCAAGGTCTGGTGGCCCTCATTAGGGGCGTAACGATTAGGGATGCGCCGATTACATTTTTCTAGGCCAATTCCAATTCCGGTACTTTTTTGCGTGACCTAGCTTCTTACTGACTCCGATTTTCATAGGAAAGTTGTCACAATTTTAATCACATTTTACGACCAGACGTCCTTTAGATGCAGAGATATTTAGTTTCAAATGTACTTTTTGTACGGTCCCTTAACCACAAGTGCTTGCATTTGTAGTATTTTCTTGTACAAGGCAGCATCCGTTTAACTGTATCTTACTCTTTTCAGGGAGATGAATAGTATGCAAATAGATTTTCTGTTATATTTAAAAAGATATTGCCACTTAAAGTTTGAATGTCTTGTAACAAACCAATTTTAGAGTACCCAAGGTTAACTTCCTACAAGCTTCAGACACACAGCAGACAAACGGTATGTGTCATGTGTAGGCTAACCAAGGTTAATCTCAAGATTAAAAGTGCAACAGAGGTGAGTTAACATTTCTGCAGATTATGTATGCTGCATCCGTGTACGATGGGAAACGTAACTGGCTACATTTAGACAGACTGGCCAATCACAGGTCATGGCCATCAAGGTGAAAACAGCTGATTCCAGTCACCAGTGGATCTCTAGTAACGAGACGCCATAACATGCTGTATCAATGCATTGATTCTAGAGACTGTGGTGCATGTGTATCTATTGCTATTGTTTACATATCAGAAAATGCTTTTATTTTAATTGTTAAAAAAAAAAAAAAAAACGTCTGTGTAGGCTCGCAGAGCCGACCTTTACTCCTTTACTCCAGCCTTTGCAAACCTGGGACATAGCATTGGCTAATTGAGTCAAGACCATCTAATTGTGTCTAATCTGAATATTATTGATTAACGGGCCAACCATAATGCAATAATTATGTGCGTCTTCTGAGACAATTTCACCATTGTGTCTCGTCACGTTTCTCAGCTATGGCTTATTTTCCATATTGACTAGTCATAAAAAAATTGCACTCCCTTTTCTGCATATGATTTTCCAACTATGTTTAATGTGTTTTATGTCCATTATTGCCGGAGATTGAGTGCTCTTCCAACGCCAACGCATCATAGCATATACCTGCCTTCTCTCTACCCATGCCTTTATTCAAAGAAGACATTGTGCTTTTCTTGCTGTTGCGGCTTAATTGTGGAATGCATGTCCCTTATCGAACCATAGACTCCTGTGTCATTTTCATGAAGCAGCTGAAAACCTGTATAAATAGCTCCATTTTATATATATAAAAAAATTAAAAAACATATATACACACACACACACACATATATACACACACACACAAACACACACGCACGCACGCACGCACGCACGCACGCACGCACGCACACACGCACGCACACACTTGCTGTTATTTTACTTGTCAGCTCTGTATGGATTGTTGACGTTCTTATGTTTAATTCTTCCTTGTTGGTATACATACAAATTTGTAATGTGTGTATACCAAGTGCTTTGTGTTTTTGTATCTGCTGAAGATGCCATACAAATCAAGGTACTTACGGTACACATCCGGTATGGCGTGTGTGTGTGTGTGTGTGTGTGTGCGCACGCGTGCATGTGAGCACACCTTTTTGAACAGCAGGGAGTCGTCCATGTGCTCTGCGTACACAGATGTGAGTCGGTACTGGTTCTCGGTGGTGATGTCTATCTGGTAGCCGGTCAAGACGTAGCATACGGTGCGGAACTCCTGGATCTTCTTCTGAAACACCTCCTTCAGCCGTTGGTTCCTTAGCTCGGAGCTCTCCATCTGCTTACGCAGGTCTGCCAAGCAGGAAAGTGGGAGAAGATGCTGGTCACAGCCTCTGACAGACACAGCGCTGGAGCAGGTGTGTGTGGTACTAGAGAGAAGATTTGAAGCGATACATTTGAAGGAATGAATCCATACTGTACATCACGCACATGCACACATGCGCACGCTCGCTCGCTCACACAGGCACGCACAGCGGGTAAAATAGTATTGAACAAGTCACCATTTTTCTCAATAAACATATTGCTAAAGGCACTATTAATATACATTTTTCACCAGATGTAAGTAAAAAAGTAAAAAGTATTTAACACATGAATAAAGGGAGGTGCAAAAAGGCATGGAAAGCAAAGATACCAGCTGAAAAGCGATGCCATTGTTGAAGGGAGCGTGGGGGAAGGAGTTGCTTGCGGATGTACATTTTTCTACATTTATACATTTCCATAGCCAAAATAATAAAACAAAAAAGAAAATGAATGATGCACTCCTCTCATGTAAAAGCCAAATCTACTGACCAGAGTCGTGGAAGCGATGCGTCTTGTTTTGAGGTAACCATGAGAACAGAACAGTAAACAAGCCACGTAGATTAACCAAAAGATTGATTTATTAACAGTCTCTAAATAAAACTAGCGTATTTTAAATACAAAATATGTGGTGAATATGATATAACATGTAATTGGTGCATTTTCAGACATAGTTTTAAAAATAATACCAACTGTAGGCTATGTCCAATAAACATGTCAGCGTATTTCGCGCATTTGTGTACAGTAAAAGCTTGTGAAATTATTTATCAGTTGGTTCGGCTGTAAGCTGCTTGCTAGCTTACATGCCTACCCGGTACAAGTCAAGAAGGTGAATGTGTCCCACAGTCCACCCACTTTTGTGTAAATGATTTTTAAATGTGTGAATAATCTTGCTCCAGATGTGCCATTTCCATATGTGGCCAATAGAAACATCTGCAGTATAACCACTACGGGATCAGCAAATGGCAATTGCAAGGCAGCTCAATGTATAACCACGTTTGGGTGGTGTGGAATGACTTACAAACTAATCTGACAACTTTTAATAAGGTAAAACTTGGCTGAAACAAACTCAAACGTCATCATTTATTCTGTTTGTGCCCGTACAGTGACATACAGGTGACACCCAGATAGAAAGAACACATTGTAAATGTAACCCAGGTAAACATTTGACTGTGTCGCATATCATATTTTATTCATGAAATATCTTTTATTTTTATTGATTATGTTTACTGATTGTTTTTAATTTAAAAGGTCTAAACAGGGACAGGGGTCGCAAATTATTTTAGGGTATAAACCCTGCATTCAATGAATCTATTCCAGATTACTATGACCATGTGTACATGTAACCTGCTATATATATAAGTATTGTATTGTCCCTGATAAATAAACAAGAAAGAAATAAAGAAAAGAGAGTTCCGCTCCCCAACCCGCCCTCCTCGGCCACCCAGCACGCCCACTTCTCATTGAAAATGAATTGAACACAAGCGGTTCCCTCTTCCCGTGTGAAAAGCCTTAATGCATTCAACCGCCATGGCCTGTATGAACGCTCACCACGCAAGACATTGCTGAAGAAAAAGCATTTTGAAGCTTGTTTAAAGTTTTCTGCACGACATTTGGACAAGCATGTGATACACTGGGAGAATATAGTCTGGTCAGATGAGTGCAAAATTGAACTCTTTGGATGCCAAAATACACACATATCATAACAGTGAAGTTTGGAGGTGGGAACATCATGGTGTGGGGCTGTTTTTCAGCATACGGTACTCTCAAACTTCATATAATTGAAGGAAGGAGGAATGGAAAAATGTTGAGACATTCTTGATAGAATTTTGCTGCCTTCTACCAGGATGCTGAAGATGAAACAAGGATGGCCATTTCAGCAAGACAATGATCCCAAACACAGCCAAGAAAACTCAATTGGTTGCAGAGAAAGAAAATAAAGCTGCTAAAATGGCTCAGCCAATCACCTGACTTGAATCAAATTGAAAATCTATGGAAAGAACTAAAGAAGAGGCCCACACAACCTTCAAGATTTGAAGACTGTTTGGGTGGAAGAATGGGCCAAAGTCACACCTGAGCAATGCATGCGACTACTTTCTCCATACAGGAGGCGTCTTGAAGGTGTCATTACCAACAAAAGCTTTTGTAAGTATTAAATACAAAGTATTAAATACATTTCAGTAAGCGTGTTCAATACTTTTTCCCCCTGTGTCATTTCACATTATTATTTATTACGCATAACTTCATTTCTGAACATATTTTTTGTATGTATGGATTACTTGGATTGATACCAACATCTGGTGAAAATGTCATGTCAATAGCACATTTAGATGTTTACTGAGAAAAATGGTGATGCGTTCAATACTTATTTTACTCGCTGTATGTACTGTAATGTACAGTGTGTATGTGCCACACACACACACACACACACACACACACACACACATATATACACGTGTGTGTGTGTACGGAATACATTACTTCAAATGTCTCTTCAAATATTTATCTCCGTACTGTATACACAAATACCTGGCGTGGAACAGCATAAAGTAGGCTGCGCATGAACGTAGAGAGGTTACAGTATCTCCTCAGATATAGGCTAGATTGAGTGGGAAATGTTACTGATAAAGAGACTTGGGACTACAGCATTAAAATTAATATCTTCTTTGGGGAATACTGTATGGAAAAACATGGAGAACACAGGGTGGATTGAGTTTAAATTTTCATTTTTTTTTTTTTTTAAATCAATTTTCTATAATTAATTTAATTAGAAGACTGAGAAATGGAGAGCTTTAGCAAAATGATTCATTATGCAAGGAATTATTTATACCATGTACTATTCAAGCTTAATGAAGTGCATTAATCCAAATCTGCGCTGTACAAAGGTATACCACTAGAATGGCTGTAGTTGTGCTTCAAATAGGCACCATTTGATTTGTGTCTGAAATTTGACATATCCATACAACAACAATGTTGTTTTGAGAACATGCCATATCACCACGGACGTGGCTCACACTCGTCTCTACTCTCCACCCCATTACAAATTCCCTGGTCTTCTCTAATTCTCTATTCCACCCATTAGACTCATCTTGGAATTGAGGAATGCTCCTTTAAGTGCACTTCAAATAGTACAAGGATTTTGCTTAATAACAATTCAAAAGTAAACTATTTAAGAACCCACACTATTTAGGTAGGTATAATATATCACTTTATTTAGAGGATATACTGTACTGAAGCTGAATGGCTCGCTAGTAAATATAAAGCAAACAGATTTATATTCCAATGGAAAAGGTACTTGTCAACGGATGAAAATGTGTAAACTCCTCTGTTCCTTTTCCCACCGTACAGAACATCACACACACACACACACACACACACACGGTGGTCTTAACTTTAACCAAAGAAACATACTTCTCGAGTGCAATCTAAATTATTGGTTGCATTTATCTTTCATCTGACGTGAAACTGAACTTTGTGCTAAAGCACGTTTGGAAAAATGTAGGTGGAAATACGTCACCTGCATAGTCAAAGGCGACTTGGTTATCTAAAATGCATCAGGCCTTCCCCTTCAAAGTGATCCGTACACACACCCAGAGCCATCATTACGGCGTCGTTGCTACTGCATTCCTTAAGACACACATTCTCTCTCTCTCTCTTACACACACTGGTTCTACGCTTATGCATAGGAGCTGGTAGTGACTGTAATTATTCGCTTCATCCAGGCTCCCAAACCTGCCATTACTCATAATTATGCCCACCCATCTTGCCTTTTCCTCACCTATGTACTAGTATATTCCATTTCTCCCTCTCATTCTTAAACCAGTACATGACAAGAAAGTATACTGTAGATGGAGAGCGTGTGTGTGTGACTGAGACCCTCTAGCACTGCCAGTCAGACTGTCTGCATTGAAAACGACTGGCTATCAAGAAACGGATTGTGTCAAAACTGGCACTTCTTGGCAGCTGTCAGAATGGTCCCCAAACCACTGACAGATTTCAATTTATCCACAGCTGGCAGGAGTACTCCAAAGACTTAATATAGGCCTAACATGTACGGAAATGCACAAGAGCCCAGAGCTCTTTAGCAGTGTGTGCATGTGTGGGCGCGCATGTGTCTGTGTGCGTGCGTGCGTGTGTATGTTAATATGCATGCGTGCTAGCATGTTTGTGTGAGACAAGCCAGTAAATCAAAGTAGTTGGGTGTTACCTTAGATAATTTTTACAACCATATTTCACATTATGTAAAGGTTAGTGGTTTATGACTTTTGCCAGTAATTGATCCCTATGGGCCTTGGAACACTGTCTATTGTATTTGAGTGTAAAAAAAAAAAAAAAAAAAGGATGAAATAAGAGAAATGACAGGAATAGACATGAGCATATAAACGCAACATTTGGTAGGGCAGCGCCTGTATCCTGTAGCTACATTTACAGCATCTCAGCAAACATCTTACTTGCCATAAGACGATTTGTCAAAGCAGGAATAGTTTTGTTATTGATAGATAAATGACAGACAGGAAGTGTTATGGGGGTGTATAAAGTGTTATTCACAGCAAGTAAATAAGAATAGTCTCGTCACTAGATTATTTATGTCTTACTGCTTATATGAGCGTGTGTGTGCATGTGTGTGTTTGTGTGCGCACGTGTGTGTGTGTGTGTGTGTGTGTGTGTGTGTGTGTAAAGGACAGGGAAACAGTTGCCATGGTTCAGAGAGGATAAATTAGCAGGCAGAACTCAAATTAAATATTTAACCCTGCCATAACCCTACTCGGCACTCCTGCTCAAGCCATATTGTCCCCCCCCCCCTTCTCTCTCTCTCTCTCTCTCTACAACTAATTTGGATGAATCTCCCCACCCCCAACGCTACACATCAGAACATCTATTCTTCAAGATTGCACAAAGCTTATCAGGAGCACTCAGATTACACCCATGCGTGCTCTATAGGCATCCGTGGGAGGAAGACGGGTTACGCATGTCAGTGAGTGCCTGGGCATGTCACAAATTGAGACGGCGGGAGTAGTGTGCCACATGCCTTGACTGGCACGCTGTCGCTAATGATCAAGGACACCAGGGTGATTACACTGGGAAAAGAACCATCTGATGAAAACTTGCGCTGTTAGTGCTTCTAAAAACGATTTAAATACATACAAACATTGATGCAGTCATTTCATTTTATTCAAATGGAATATCTAGAGTTCATTATCACTCCAATAACACTGAACCATATTATGTCCAGTGAACACAAACCCTGCACTCACACCGCCAGCTACAAAGACAGATTCATTTCAATGAGCGCCAGGTGAGTATGGGGGACAGTGAGCGACAAAGCGGCCAGCTACAAGCGGCCGGCGACTTGGAAAGTCGACCAACGTTGAACTTTATTCAAATGTTCATTGACGCTGTGTAGCGACTAACAATCAGAGAGTAGATGTTTGTCGGCGATCGAAAACGGAGGAGAAAAGGTCTGCTTGTTCGTCTACCGGGGACATATATTTATACGTTTATCTACAGTTTACGCAGTTTGTTCATGAGTTTGTTTAGCTCACGCATGTAGCAAGGCAGACACATTAGCGTAGCTCTTTGAGTGACAGGGCAGACACGCCCACCGGCGACGGCTACAAAGCAAGCTGGCTACAACCAGCTACGAAATCGCTGGCAGGGTAAAGGATTTATTATGAAAATGTGTTATTTTGTTGGTGTTACCACTGTGGAATCATGTTTGCTTTTGGGACGCCACAGATTAAGCAAATTAATATGCAGTTGAATGATATTTGGCCTCCGTTACAACTAAACACATAGGAATTGATCGATACAGGAAAACATGCAGGATGGATTAACGTCTGAATGGCGTGCTGATTCACATGTGGTCCAGTCCAGGACACACCTAGCACAGCGGAACAACAAGAGCTGGTGGTGTATGTTCATTGTGTGCGCTCCTCTTACCTAGCACCTCCTGAGAGGGTGGCAAGCACAGGCTCACACCGGAGCTGGGAGAGCTGCCGTCGCCGGGCGCGCACGCCAGAGTGCCCCCTTCCTGCAGAGAGCGCAGGTGTTCCCTCAGACGTGCCACTTCCTCCCAAAGAGCCTCCACTTCCTGCTGCCGCTGTTGCTTAGCAACGCTCGTGGGGTTCATCTTAAAGTGGAGGACTCTGGTCTTGAGTGGATCGTAGTCTCCCTAAAATGACGTGAAAGATATGGGACACATGAAGGGGGAGAGAGCTTCTGAACTAAGCAGAACACATTTGACATGTATAATAAAGGGGACAAGAGGAGAGAGGCCATGCAACTAAATAATTCAATAGTTGATCAAATACCATTTCCTGGCTAATAATGAGCAGTGTATTTTGGAATCTTCTTATCCACATTTGACACATAATCACTTTATTTTATTTAAATACCAGCTTTTGGTATCTATATCCGGAGTGTTGAATTGGTCAGGGTATGTCAGGGCCCTTATGATAAACCAAATGGCATCATCTTACAATTGTGATTCTCAGCATCGTCCTGCGAATCAGCCTCGTCTCACCTTAAACAGACTTGACATTGTGTCTATATATAGTATCTTGTTGGAGCACAGAATTGTTTTTAACCTTGGTCAGTTGCACTCAGTTGAACACATTCTGCATCAATGTAGTCCAAATTATATTGTTGACCGGATATTTTCAAACAAATTGATACAGGCATAGAATAAATCTAGCAAAAACACACATATACAGAGAGAAAGTGGGGAGGGTTAAAGATAGAAGACAGAATAAGCAGAATAGGAACTGTACAAGAGAGCAAAAGGCAATGTGATTTACAGGAAATATAATTTCCTCCTATTTTTCCTGAGTTTGATTTGGTTTTCCCCTGACTCTGTAACGTCTGAGAGTCCATCTTAGCTTAAAGCCAATATGAAGGCTACACACACACACACACACTCACAGATCCACCAATCTGAGCTCTTGATTACTAGCTAAATTAGATTCCATATGGCCCGAAGCAACGGTCGTCCAATAAACTGCAGGCGTAGGGGAGAGCAGAGTGGATATGAAAAACTGAAACTGAAGGACAAAAAAAAAAAAAAAAAAAAAAAAAGGGACGGAAGAGCAGACACAATGTTGGATAGAATACTACTGCCTTCATAGCAGGGGACAAACTGTAGCAGGATAGAAACTTCACACACACAGCTTTGTATAATTCAAACCTTTACAATTTTAAGAACACAAAGGTGTATATTTAGGCCTCTACCAAACCAGCTGGACCCCCCAATCTCACACACACACACACACACACACACACACACACACACACACACACACACACACAGGTGAACAGATCAGGACATTTGTGACGTTGTCTCTATTTTCTACTTGCTCAAATCTTTGTAAACTGCTGGCTTTTGGGTGGACAGTTTATTCTGGGATGCATGTGTTGCTGTGGCTGTTGTGAGGGAAAGAGGATGAGACAGTGTGCAGTACTTACATTTATGGTTAATTTACGTTGTGTTTATATTATAACTTTTAGATTAAAAAAAAAGGACCTTAAAAACAGATTAAATGTGGTTAATTAAGGATTAAGGCATTACATCATGTGAACTGAGTGAACATGTCAATATTCAATTAAGGTTTTCAAATAAAATAATGACTTAATTAATGAATCCCTTGTAATTACGGCAGGGTGGCCTAACAAATCAATTCTCTAATTCTATCTGGGTGAAATCTACCATGGACACCCTTTGGTAAAGACGTTTAAGATGGCACCTCAACCAGACAACAGACCGTGTCTGCCCATTTGTGTTGTCCTGCTTGCCTACAGTGTCCAGCAGTGCCATCCATGAAGACACGTGAAACCTGGCAGTCTCTGGAATAATTCCACGGTATCTATCCACACTAGCAGTAGCCTCGCTGTACCATCCAGATCTCACAAGCTCACATTTATATTCGCCGCTGACCGGAACCCCTCAATTGAAAAGCATTTGTCGTCTGGTTAGAAAGCAGCCGGACAATCAGTGGTCAGTCTACGTTTTTCCTAAAATTACATCATCTAGCTGATTGTTTCCGTTTATCTTAAGCCAGGCTGGTTCAGGCAGAGCTGAATGAAGTTGATTTCTCTTAGTTAAATGTAGAGTAAAAGAGATGCTGGAAAACGTTTGTTGATGAAGGAACTCTATCAAACTCTACCCTGTTGCCACGGATAAGCGGTCAAGATGATGGATGGATGGATGAACTCTTATCAAATCAAACAAAGAGACCTCTTCTTTCAATGCAATAGGCATCAGAAGCTCTGCCCCCATGCACTGCCTGCTAGCATAGTGTTGTGTGTGGGCTCTGTAGAAACACCGGATTACATTTTCACAGTGAGGAGACATTAGTAAAGAAGCTAATACTTTATTTTTTGGGCGAAATAAAAAAAATAGCTAGTCCAATCGTGTGTACGGACATTTGACTGAAATGCATGTGCACCGCCTTTATTAAAAACCCTTTTAAATTAACGCTTGGAAGGCATTCATTTTGTATGTGTGTTTAGTGATACAAATACCAGCAACACCTAGAAAGACTTACGTGCAGTGAAGTACCTAGTAACAACAGAATACACCAAATGAAGTTGGGTAGGTTACACTAGCAAACTAATACTAGTTTGCTAGTATAGTTAGAGCGTATCCATTTGGCCTACTTTGTGTCCAAGTTGACATGCACATACAGTCCCCTCCACATATACTTTTTACAGAACGGCAAGGCAGAGTGCCATTCTAAGTGCCTGGGGCTATGCATCTCTTATTCATAGAGCAACAATAGTAACACTAAAACCATGGGAGCAGTCTGTTTAAAAAAAAAAAAGAAGAAAATGTACAAGAGAGTAAAAATGAGCTAGAGAGAGCGCAAGCACAAAAGGAGCAATGTCTGCTTGTGCCACAGCTACAGTACAAATCGCTGTACAACATGTAATACAGGAAGCACTGCCGGACCACAGGGGTAACACGACTCACCGATGGAGTGGGTGACTCAGTAATAGTGAGTGACAAATGCTCAGCCTTAACCAGGTGGAAAACCCCATAATATAAATGTTTCTTTACTAAAACGTAAGAGGCGCTACATCAGCCTTAGCTCACACACCAAAATAAAAAAAATATTAGTAACAATTAGAAAGCCTTATTTTCTGGCACATACCGGTACATGAAAACACTGAAATACATCTGAATATAAATGTACCTTTTTTCAATAAAAAAATAATTACACAAAAAGTAACTGAGTTTGAATGATTGAAACAAGGAAATTATGTCATCAAGAACCGATTTTAAGTGGTTGATTGATATTTTCTTAAACCTTTGACTGTGTAGCCTCCCCTTAGCTGAATATTAAGTATGCACCTTGACATTCCACAAAAAAGCATTGTTATTGGACTAGAACTGTAATGAGGTTATGAGCACTGCCTGTACCAGAATTTTTATAAGCCATTGATTTATAGTTTCTGAAAAACTACATACTTCCAATGTGCCTGTAAAACTGAATTGAAGTGAATGCTGTATACTGGTCTGGTATTATGTAAATTAAACTTTCTGCAGTGTATAAGATATATTTATGATAAACTGAATTATACCTTAATTTTATTCACCAAACCTAGTCACTTGAGAATACTGCCAGCATGTCCTACAAGCATGCTAGTATGTTGATGGCTGAACAGTACAATACTACAAACGATGGGCTCATTCCAGTGTTCACCCATCAGCAAATTAACTTAATATTGAGCTAAGGAAGCTACTATATAGAGTCGAGAAGCTAAAAAGTTACATTTCAATTTAAGCAGTTTCATTGATATTAACGGTTTCAGACATAATACTCCTCTAAACAAAAATAGGTTGGGTAGGGTGGATAAAAATAAACATTTAAATTAAAACAATTCCAATCTAATAACAACTTTTATAAACTATTAATCAACTTTTGAAACAAGCCGTAACTGTTAATTGGTGGTCTTAACTATAATAATAAATCAAGGGTATCACTATGCTAAAGCCCGGTGTCCACCAAAATGTTTTTTTTCTCACGGCAGCGTTATTTTTCAATTGATTCAAATGGGAGCGCCGCATTTTTCCAGGCTTGTAAAAATGCCAGGTGCGTAGCGTGGCGGCGAGCGTTTTTTCCACGGGAAGCGCGGAGCGTTTTCCAAGTTGAAAATGTTTTAACTTTGGGTGAAACGCCACGCCCATCACTGTCACTGTTTCCCCGGCCGTCCAATCGCAGCAGTGAAGGGGCTGGACAAATACTACAAGCAACCGTCACATCCTACTTCTTGCACACGACGACAGCAACAAAGGAGAAGTTGATAGTCAGATGGTATCCCCGGACTACCACAACAATACTAACACGAAAAATAATGTATAGAATATTACAAATGAAATCATTTGTTGATAACACCAATTAGCATGTCTATTTGCAACATATTAATTCCCACGGAGATTCTGTATCATAGCATTAAACATGTTTCAGCTGAAAAAACGCTGCGCTTCCTAAATCGCTTCCTAGCGCTGCCAGTTGGGCTTTTTCAACAGAGCGACCAGCGGAAAAAAGGTTTGGTGGACACGTGGCCTGAGGACGGAATTACTGCTTCATGCCAAATGGGAATTATCCACCAATGAGGGTAAGACTGTCAGGCCGCTTCCCCCACAGCAGACTCTGACTTGAGGTCACGTCCTCCTCCAAGCAACAGGGAAGAGCGCATATTCGATCTGGGGCAGTACCACATATGGCATGCTCTCATTCAGCTCTCATTCTGTGTCGCCAACAGTACGGTACAAAGCAAACGTCCCGGAGCCAAATATTGTGCGCCGTGTGCAGAGAACACGTGAGCACGCACGCAGTCCAGAGGGGCGCTTGTTGATGCAACAGCTGGAAATGGAGAAAATCACCTCAGTCTAGAAGCCGCTATCACACCAAGAGCATAAGAAATGGTGGGTTACGGCATACTGGGTGAGGAAACAGGAGTCAAAAGGGTCAAGTTAGTCGGACCAGGGATAATCTTTACTACTGCTAATGAGGTATGTTCTTTTGCGTTGAACAGCAGGAAGATTTCCAGTCACTATAGTGCCTGAGTCACTGTACTGTCTGTTATTTGGGACAAGTCGGACTGTCCTAGTTCTAAAAGCATGTAGTGTATGATGATAATGACGCCAAGAAAATAATAATATCATCAGTGGATGATCGACAAATAAGGTTGGCTATGGAAACAAGCTCGTCAGATGTCAGTCAGATTTAGATGAGGTAAAGAAAAACAATATTTACATGATATTAGGACCGTTTGGCAGAGCACAAGCTTAACAGAACAATAGAGTGTGACTTTTTACACCACACCATTAGCACTATACCATTGTGCTCAATCACATAGCACAAGATATATATGTATTTACAAAATGCTATGCCATTAAAACTTATCCTCGATGACCCTGTGTCAACAAAACAATTTTTTATGATATAATGATAACATCTGGTTATATTTTCCCCTGAATAACAGATAACAGCTAAAATATAGAGTAAGAAGATCAATGCACATCTGAACTAGAAAGAACCACAGACATCAGATACAGCACATCCAATCAATCAACAACCATGGTGCAAAATCAAAGCAATATGCTAAAGTGACCTTGCTACAGGAGATGTCACGGCCGTACACGTGTTGATCGTTTGAGCCAACTAACGCGGCTGGCTGAAATGCTTTTCTGTCCCTGCATTGCCTCCTGCTGTGAAAGGCGGTCAGCATTAGTCAGAGTTTGAGGGGCGAAATGGCCTCAGTTGGTGAAAAAAACAACAACACAAAACACTAAATCGTGCAGTGTAAAAATAGGTGGGAGGACACTCCTGAAGAAGTCATGTTAACCAGCAGCATGTAGTGCTGAGTATTTGGCAAGGATACACACAAAATAACCACCATTAGTTTACTGTATAGTGAGTGTTGGGTTAACCACCATGATTGCAGATGTTTGGTGTGAATACTGAAGAGTAATAAATGCATTACTTCAGAGTAGTACTGTAGTTGCCCAGAACAAGGCAACAGAGAGATTATTTTGCGATTCTACCATGTGTTCTACTTGGACTGGAATTTGCGGTGCAATTTGGAAGTTTGAGTTATTTACGTCTGCATACAGTAATGTGAGTGTTGATGTACTGTATTTTCACAGCAGTAGGAAATAAATATGAATCCTGTGACGTAAAAGGGAACATGTTCTCTCTTAAGTGAGCTTAGATCTGGACGTGACAGGATTTCATCAGTGGATTCTTTAGAATGCTCCATCTGGAAAATTAATATAGTTAATAATTACTCTGAGAAGTCAAACTGTGTAAAGAAGTATAAAAAATACATTTATATTATAAAAAAATAATAACATCACCATAATCCTAAAACAGGTGGGATGGTTCCATCTGACTAAAACAAGATTAAAACCTAGTATATACAAACTAGACTTAAACACTGGCAAAGTCAAACAAGGAGAGCACACTCTTCAGTTGGAGCCCAGAATTCCCGTGGGTTTGAGTGCTGATTGGCTCACACAGCTGTTTGCTAAAGGTATAATCAGTGAGCTGGGCACATATTTGGTGGTTTAGTCAGAGAAAACCATTTGACAGCTTGTACAGCACCAACATCCATAGCTCAGTTGGTGCCGACAGCAAGTGCCTGTGGTTAGATAATCGTCCGCAATGGGGTATTGTTCTGATTGGTTGAAGGTGCAATCATCTGCCTGTGTTTAAAAATCATTGCCAATCGTTTGTTGCTATGATTGTTTAAAGGTGGTCCAAGCACCAGCTAGTGATTTGATTGACACCTTTTGGCATCGCAGAATAGGACAATAGAGACTTTCCTAATGGATTTGGACAGTGGAACAAATCGTGGAAATTGCAAACCAGGGAGGGTCTTTCCAGGCTAGCGCTGTAATCGAGTACCGTACCACAATTTAAAATCAATGAAAATGGCCAAGAATAAACACTAGCTTCACTTGTTCAGACGTAACCCTCTCTGTGTGTCAAGACCATAGAGTTAAAAAAGAAAACATACTCCGGACCTGGCCTGATCCTCACACGCAGCACAACCTTGAAACCTGAGACCACACAAAATGGTCAATTGCCTAAAGAGTCGCGGTCATGCTTGAAAAGCAACAGATTCCTTACAGCCCAGCTCCAAGCGCAATGAAAACGCACGCCGGCATGGGCACGCGCACACGCGCACACACGCACACACACACACTTCATTATGAGGTTCTGCCAGGCGCAAACTGGCACAGTGTGAGTCAAACGAGTTAAGAGGGCCTTACTGAGATGAAACACGAACACACGCGAGCACACGCGTGCGAACATACGAACACACACATGTACAAGACCACAGTACATGTAATCCTGCTTTCATATTTTATAGATGCTTAACTAACTCATTCACGTTTACCTTCTCCCTGAACAATTCCTGTCTGTTTAGGAAGTTTGCACAGTGTTCTTGTGGACTGTGTATGTGCGCGCACGTGTGTGTGTGTGGGGTGCTTGTGTGTCTGAGACAGAGGCTAAGGAGGATTCATCTCCATCTCTGACTGTAGGAGACCTAGACTCTGGCAGAACGCTTCTGTCTATTCTAATCATTCAGCAAATAAGAGGAACTTTTAATCAGTCAAATGTTCTAGAACTTCCTACTGGACCCTGCTGGAATCACACCTGGGCCCAATTGTGTTTGAAGGACTGTCAGATATATGGAGTGTTTGTGTGAATCAATCAGCGGTGTCATACGGGCTTAGTTTGGTGCCCTTGGGGTTATTAAATTGGTTCCTTTGTGCCAGACAAGTCAATTCATCACAGACAGCAGTTGAAGGGAAGCGTTGGGGCTCTGACCTGCAGGTTGTGTCTCTCCAGTCTCATCTCCAAAATGTTGTTCTGCTCCTCTAGACGCTGTCGCTCTGCCTCCAAGTCTTCAATCTTCTGCCTGGAGGATGCACGTGCACAGCCGTTACACTTACTGGATCGCACAACTGTCCGTCACCGGGCAACATGTCTGAGCAGTGCTGGTATTAAGACAGGGAATGCTTCCACCGCAGGTGGGCCAAGTGTAACTAAGGTAGCCTAAAGCTAGTCTAGCCGCAGGCATACATCTTTCATGTTCAAGCCATCAGAGTTGGTGGTGGATCGGGTCAGGACGCGTACGTGTGCGTGCGTGCGTGTGTGAGAGAAGTGGCCTAACCTACCTGAGTGCAGACACTTCTTCCGAAGAGACTGAAGAGTTGCTCTCAGCAATGGCGGCCTGCTGCTTCTTTTCCGACTCCAGCTCCAACTCCAGCTGGGACAGAAGGAAGTAGAAAGAAAAAACTAAAGAACTTTGGGCTGGAGACACGATTTCAAAAACATGTTTGGCCGTGTGCCTGGTGAAGATCTTCCAGTTTGAACAGTACAAATAAATCATAAGAGCTCCATTCGAATTTGTTATCACCACCAGACAAACACACAGAATATAATAAATGCTTTATTCCCCAACATCAAACTCTAAATCTCGTTTAACTTCTTGTCCCACACTTTCTCCAATGATTCTCTTGTAGCATTTTTTGTAATGTTTTTCCTAGTCTTTTGACTCCTTTCTTTCCAATTATCTTTTATTTCATATTGCCTGGCATTTCTGACAGAGTCCGTCTATCTCTTTATTTATCATTCCCAAGACGGATAAGTAATTACTCCTCTACCAGACAGGTGGATTTCACACGTCAATTCTCATTGCCGTACCTATGTTGATGTCTCCCCGGCAACAACAGCCCATAGAAGACAGAATAAGCAATGGAAAGAGGAAGACAGCAACACAGGGAGTGTGAGAGAACACAGTGTAGGCTACTGTTAGCGATAAATGGCCACATCTTAGGTGTGACACACTTAGACCGTGACATAATACTGCAATCAATTGTGTGTGCATGTGCGCGTGTGCACTGAATGTATACTAACAGTTTGGAGCTGCAGTTTGAGGGCACCAGTCTCTTCTTGTGCTTTGGTCAATTGGGCCTAGAGATGGAAATGGTATATTAGATGGATATTCATTTCATGCTTATGGGATTGTAAATGCCACAGAGAACAAAAAATGTACCATCAAATGAATGCAGTATATCCATATATTAAAGATTGTGTAAAGCAAACACAGAGATTTACTTAGAAATACATTATACGTGTTAGAAATCCATTCCTTTAAACATGTGAAAACAATGTTAACTTAACTATGTCGTATTGAATTGTAGAGTTAGACCGTTAAAATGTATTTGATAATTTCTCTGTCTCAGAAACAGGGGACCATATAGCTAAATCAACTTACTGTCCTTTAACAGACTACAGTCTGATAGCTATGCCTTCATTGCAGAAATAAGCACACAATGTGATTCAGAGTCTATGCATTATTTGAAAGCTACTGGTTTAGTAGCCTAGCCTACCTCATGCTGCTAACACCTGGCTGCCAAATCTAGTCGGCATTCTCATGTTCAAATCAGCATCCAAATAATCCAGTTGTCTTTATGTAGTCCAATCCTCTTTCCAAAAGAAAATATAAACCACATATCCAAACGAAAAAATCCAATCCAACAAGCTGTAGGCTAGATTAATTTGACAAGAACAGCATCTCGCGGCATATGCAGGTGTCATGCCACAAAGTCAGCTAAAAAGTGGTCTGTTGGAAACTGATTTCTGAGAGCACACACAGCCCTATATTATATACCAATATAATCATTTTTACCAGTATACATCTATTTAAAGTGAAAAGACAACTCATAAAATGCACATCTGCATTTTCCAATCAATGTTCGGCTGAGGATACATTTTTGGTACAACGCCATGGCATGGAGTTTACCCTAGAACACGCGATGGGTGTGTGGTTAGAGCGCCTACTGCTGACACACCCCCAGCGTTTGAGATCAGATAATGCTGGTTATATTTTCACACGTTTGAAACTATTTTAAACACTTAAATACTTTTTTATTAATTCAAACGTGGCTCTGTATTTATTATTACCTTTTTCTGTGGTGTGACAAACTCAAAACACAAATTTAGGTCTGCTTTACACAGGCTTTAAATATATAGATTATTGTGTCATGATACATTTTGTGCACGTTCAGGTGTGTGTGTGTGTGTGTGTGTGTGTGTATATACCTCCATCTCTGCATGGAGACTCTGTGTCTTTTGCAGTATGTCTTCAGCTTCTCGGACACGTTTGCTGAGCTGCGGTGAGTACTCTGTAGTGGCCAGCTCACTGTCGTAGGACTCCAGAATGGCGCGCATACCGTCACGCTCCTGCAACAAACCAGGGATAAGCGTTACAATTCTGCTTTGAAGTCCACTGTGAGGGAGCAATTTTGCATCGGCGATGCCAAAAGGGAGCATTCACTTTTCCAACAGGTTATTGCCAGTGTATTTTCTTTCTGCTATACTATATAAAATATAATATACATGATTATGCCAGAGAAAGAACACCATCCATCATTGCATTGAAATTATATTTATTTTAAAATATTATAGCCTATAAACAGCATCTTGAGACCCATTTTGAAATAAAAGCCTTTGCAAGTGTAAATCATAAAAGGATGCCAATTGACCTAACATGTTTGTTAGGTTTGTGGTCAGTGGGAAGGTTGAAATAATAGTTCAGAAGTAGACAGAAAAGACTACAATATGGTTCTGTGTATGCTTTTGAGAGCTATAGTAGCCTACATTCACAATATTTTGTCGGCGGAGTAAATCGCAGTGGAGTAAAATGTTGTAAAAGTGTGCTGGCTCTAATGTACATTCAGGCCTACCCTGAATGGCCACACGTCACCGCATCAAACTATCATTCCAGAAATAGTAATTAGAATATCTCTCAATTATGACTGTGAAAACACCATATTTACATGCAAAAACTTGATTGACTGAACGCTTCGGGTAGCAACAGTAACCGTTGTCATGCACAGGTTTGACAAAAATTGTGTCGAACTTTATCAAGTGTCGTACTTGATAAAGTAGAATGTTTTCATAAATCTCAGTAGAAGCAATCAGATTCTTACACTATAAAACTATAAACGTAACATTTTAGTTTTTGCCCCCATTCATAATGAGCTGAACTCAAAGATCTAATACTTTCTCTATGTACACAAAAGGCCTATTTCTCTCAAATATCTGTTTAAATCTGTGTTAGTTAGCACTTCTCCTTTGCCGAGATAATCCATCCACCTCACAGGTGTGGCACATCAAGATGCAGATCAGACAGCATGAGTATTGCACAGGTGTTCATTAGGCTGGCCACAATAAAAGGCCATTTGAAAATGTGCAGTTTCACTGTATTAGGGGGGGGGGTCTGAAAACCAGTCAGTATGTGGTGTGACCATTTGTCTCACGCAGTGAAACACATCTACTTCGCATAGAGATGATTAGGTTGTTGATTGCGGCCTGTGGAATGGTCCACTTCTCTTCAATGGCTGTGCGAAGTTGCTGGATATTGGGAGGATCTGGAACACGCTGTCGATCCAGAGCATCCCAAACATGCTCAATGGGTGACATGTCCAGTGAGTATGCTGGCCATGCAAGAACTGGAATGTTATCAGCTTCCAGGAATTGTGTACAGATCCATATTGCTCGTGTTGTTTCTACAGTACCAGTATAACTGAACTGTCGTAAAAACAGCGTATCATGCAAGTCTGAAGGAAGAGAAGGGGGGGGGGGGTGGAGTTCATGCATCTAGATTGGATTAAGAATGCACTAGTTGTCGTTGTTCCTGTTAGAATGTGCGTTACTCAAATTGCACACATTTTACTGTAAGAGGATTTTGTTGGACTGCTAAGCTTGAGGTTGCACAATGTTTTGGTATTCCTGAAATGTATTTTAATTTCACTTTATTTTGTTGTGTGCTAAATGTATAATGCACGTAATTCCCTTTTAATTAACAAGCTCTTGCTGGTTTAATGTTGATTCTTTTAATCGGTAGACCTGTAATTACAGACTTAAGAACGACATATAATGGAGGAATTAATACGCAGGTAGTTATGACAGTTTTAAACTGCAAAGGTAGTGAGCGAGCCTACTTACTTTTTCGCTATATCACCACCAGTCTCTCTGTCTTTATGCCACTCTCCATACATTATAGCTTTTACAATTTAAAAATATATATACGCGATCTGTGCGTGATCTATATATATTTCAGTATATCGCGCCTAGCTCAAGCAGATGACCCAGTGGGCAGAGGTTGTGTAACGTATGGTGTTGCGCTGACGGGCGGCGCACACCTTTCAGGTGGTCTGTCTCGCCGGTGTGTCCAACCAGTGGTTTTCTGCCAGTGTTCCCAGTGCCACACTCGAATGTGCAGTTTTCTGATTGTGTCCATCCGCGTGGGTGTGAAGGTATAAAGCTGGAGGATTATTTTATGTTTGTGGGTTACTGTTGCAACAGTCTGTATGCAACTGTTATGCACCTGTGTTTATGTTGTCGCGGAGCTGTGGCTTGTTTTTTTAGTTCTCCATCTCATTTCTTTTTTTCTTCTGTCTGCACTCACCCATTACACATTTTATTAGGCTACATTCAAAGAACTTATTGGGGATATTTATGTAAAAACAAACCCGACTTAATTGAGACTGGCTTATATTTGTCAAAACACTATTAGGACACACATTTATATGCAGTTATACGGTAATTGTGTTCCTCCAAAGCCTTTTTAATGTGTTAATGCCACGTCCTTGTTGCTTTTATGATTGCTGGTGTGCAAATATGGGAGACAAATGTCTTTGCAAGATAAGATGGCCATTATATTCTGAGTCTTGACAAGATGAGTTGCTTATCAGCATTTTTTCTGCTGTAATGTTCAAGACAATGTATTTTATTATGTTAAATATTATTTCATCCTTCCCATAATGATGAAAAATAAGTAATGTCTTTAGTGCTGTATTCTGGCTGGGAAACCAACACACCAAACAAACCACTTTACTGAGAGCAGTAATTAATCATTCATCTAACTCACTGAGAATGTCAAGACCTCCTCAAAAAATATGTCTCCATAGGTATTACAGGCATTATTTGATAAAGCCCTTGAAATCAATCGAAATACGTCCGCAATTAAATGAGGCAGACAAGCAGAAAAGGTAGAGCTGAAACTAATTATCTTACTTAACTTTTATACCTTATTAGTTTAACTTTTATGCTAATTTAAAACCATAAAATGGCAGTAAAAGCAGAATTCCAGAATTACCCAGTGAAGTACAGAACATGTCTTTTACTATGTCACAAAGACAAGTTGTAAAAGTCAGTTTGTTTTAAATCACTTAAAACACATCATTTGTTTCACGTGTAGACATCATAGGCACTGTACCGTCAAGTGAGAGGCAAGGGTGTTTTTCCCCAAAAAGAATGTTCACTGCTTTAATGCACTAAACTCCACGAGACTGCTTCTCTCATGGTGGCTGAAGGTGTGCTTTATTGGCAGTGACACTGAGTGATAAGGATGGGCAAGCCTATTGCCTTCTGCTATGAATCAACAAACA
>JAODUE010013944.1:0-25115 GCA_027564755.1 Amblyopsis hoosieri | reverse complement strand
CCCCCCCCCCCCCCCCCCAGATAAAAATGACTAACTGTTTTGATTGACCACCCTGGCAAAGCAATTATATCGTACAATGTGTTCTTTTGAAGAGATAATGCAGGAATTCTAAGTAATTTCACATAATTTTGGAATATACTTCAAATAGTGTTCAAATAAGTACAAACATCAACACACAACTGCACATACAAATTATGGTAAATGAGCTATCACAGACCCTAACTGTTCGTTTTTTAGTAATTTAATTTTGAGAGGAATGCTAGATTTGATCTTCTCTCTTATTTGATGGAAGAAATTAAGACAATCACGCATTCACATTTTTGACGAAGTTCTGAGTTCTCTTTACATGGTTATCTAAATAGTTGTCTCTTGTGTACACATATAGGCTCAGTCAATCAGAAGAATGCAGCCTTTTTGCTCTTTCACATCAGGGTGTGTACACACTTCATGGCGAAAATACAATGCGAAAAGGCCAATAATTTAATGAGCACAATGTCAAGGACTGTTCCTCGGTCACACGCACACACACACACACACTGGTGGTTTCTCTCAAACTATAAAGTGCAGCATGCAAAGATATTTATGTATTATTTTTACACAACCAGTCATGTGCGGCTGGAAATCAAGCCTGACTATACTGTGTCTTTCGGCACGAATTCATGTCCTGCGTAAAGGTCACGTCACAATTACAACCACGCAAACACACACACGCATGCACGCACGCACGCACACAGTCTACCTGCTCTATATGTTCCTATGCAAGGTTAGTCACGACACCATGGGGGAAACTCCATTATGACATATTTAATAAAGGGGTGGCAGGGTGTCTTCAGAGAGACCATTCTTCATCCAGATGACCCTGGAGCAAGCCACTGTCTGCAGGCACCCTGGGGTGCTCTTGACTCAGACAATTAGACTGAGTCCAGTCCTCTGGCCTCCTTGGTGAAGGTCACTCGAAGAAACACCTTCCCTATGGGAATCTCCGAGACGGACCATAATTGTAATAATTATGAAGGTCATTCATCTCGTATGATAATCCTGTGACTGTTTCAGAACTAATTACATACGTGTAATTTCACTTTTGTCCTCTAGGGGTCCCAGAGAAGCCAGAGATCAATGGCTTAACAAAGCCTGCGTTGGAGGGAGATGACATCACTCTGACTTGCATTACACAGGGCAGCAAACCCGCAGCTGACCTGCGCTGGTTCCGCAATGAAAAGGAGGTAGCAGGTATGTGGCATCTTCGTGTGCTACAGAGAGCGTATTTATTAATGCATTCACACTGAATACTGCCAGTCAGTGGGTTGGTGTGACTCATGTCTAATAATGAAGCTTTAGAAACATACACTGTAGAATTAAATGTTATTCTCTCTCCAATATGTAAAATAGTACTTTAGCCTATTGATTGAGGCTTGGAAAGATGGGTGTTATAACAGGATGATTAGACTGATGATTTGCAGGTGGTCCTATATATACAGTATGCTGCAATTAGCGGTTTGTGATGTCACAAACCAGTCGTGTCAGCAAAGAGTACAGTAAGCATAACACAGCGTAAGCCCTTCTTTGCTTGGCAGGGTCAGTTCAATTTAACAAGTCTTTACATTCGTGGCACATAAGCAGTGTTTTATCTTCTGTATTTAGTGGGACATGGGCCTCTGGAAATAGAAACGGTGCTAATTAGTGGTGCGAAGTACTTTTGCATTGCAGTGTGTCTCTCTGCAGCCTAGCACTAGAAGTGCTACCTGGAAGCCATTATAAGACGGCGCATCCCCACTAAAGCAGCTGAGAATGACAGCTTAGCTGAGAGAGCACACCGTATACACACACATAACGGGCGCACGCACGTGCGTACACGCAATTTGGTTTGCCGTACACCCAGTGAAATGGCAAACGAGCCGTCTCTTTTCTTTTGAATTTGCATATTCTTATTACAGTCTCACATCTATATTTATGTAAATACCATGCTTGGCTACAATTTAGGCTGAGAAAAGTACAAAATATTGTTATATATTAAACGTGCCAAACACAACTACAGTTCTAAAATTTAATTAAATTAAATTGAACTTCCTAATTACAAAAATAATTTTCACAGTTCCCTCTCTCTGGCTATGTGTATGTACTGTACTCCTCACAAGAACATGTTTGTTGACCAGCAGGTGCGGACAACTGGAGCTTGCGATGTTCACAGGAGTAAGGATACATGAAGTCGCGTGTTGTATTTAAACACGGTCGTTTCTCCTCTACCACACCCATAACTGCTTTGCGTGCTGCTGTTGACGGGGAGGTGTGAAACGCGCTTGGGCGCAGCGAGACCAACCTGATACGTTCCCCTACCTCCTAAAGTGTGTTTTGTTTGTCTGTGTGTGGGTGTGCGTTGTATAGCTTGTACATGCTTTCTCACCGCATATTGATAGACACCTCCGGCATGATGCACCTTTCTTTCTTTCAAAGGTACATTCCTCGATTGTGTTCCAGCTCCCAATGAACCTTGCATGTTTGCCCTGGCTCACTGGTTAACATTCTATAACGCAGCCCTCCATTAAAGTGCGGGGGCAGTGTTGTGGTGGGAGGAGTAGAGAATGGCATTTTCACCATGTTTGCGATGCGATGTTTGAACGTCACATTTGGAGGAATGCACCTTCAGAGGGGATAGACTGATGCATTGGTTTACAATAAATGTACATCGCTCCTATATATCCAATTACACAACTGATCACATTATAATTGACTCCCCGCAGCAAGCGCCCTGTGTATTTCATCTTGTTTGACTGTCTTTGTGGCAAGCAACAGCTTCTTGGCATCGCGGCGCAGTCGTTTATCATGAAAACACAATGTGCACGCTACACCCTGTAAGACACACACGGAGCAACAAGTGTTAATGTGCCATGTGTGCCTGTGTGCGCACGTCTGCGCAAGTGTGAATCTACTGTTCATCATCCTGACAGCGCCAGGATATGCGCGACGTGAAAACCCATCTGATTGTGAGGCTACCATGCTGGGAATAAGTGACAGCTGTGACATATTGCTGTGGGATCTTGGCGTTTGTAAGGGGAGGCGGAGGGCGGTGGGAGACGCCGAATATTATATTACCAACAGAGCCAATGTAGCAGTCCATCAGCCATCCGCACACACACACACATTCACACCCCATGGGCTAAGTGTCCGGGCATCGTACGTATGTACGTACGTACGCGCGTGCGTGGCAGCACACGTGGTCTTGCGTTTGAGTGGGCGCGCGTGTTATTCGCAGTCTGTGCGTCGACGTCTAGCGACAAAAAGTGCCGGGGCAGGCGAGACTACGTGCCCAGCACAAGGACAGGAAGTTTGCGTCTGTGGAATTGAATCTCACATTGCTATTTGGTAGTGTCTTAGCGTCCCCCGGTAATGACACGCTTGTGTCTCACTTACGCACAGCAGCCCCACGAGACCTCTGCCAATATCGCTACGCTACAGCGTTTGTTTACACACCACAGAACCGGAGGGAGACTGAGCAAGGGCCCCAGAAGAGATGAGGTCCAATTTCAAACGAGTGGTGCTGTTCGCCACTGCGCAAAGCATTACCATCCTCTCTGACCTGAGCGGTAGAGGTTATTGCTATCTTCTTGCCCCCAATGGCTTTATTCCAAGGTGTCTTGAGTAAAATAAATAATGAAGACTTCATTCAAATTCTCCAGGGATTCACGTCCCGTACTCTGTTGTGAATCTTGTTAGCCAAGGACAAAAGACCATTACTGAAGACATACCCGGTATTATTTCAGGAGCTCGTCGGCTGGATTTTTAAATACGCTATCAGCTCGAGCCGTTGGAGATCAGCGGAGAGCCGAAAGGTGAATGCTGAACCTTTTTGAAATAACACAGCAGATTCCTGCTGTTCAGGGTAATTGTCCCCGAGTACCGTGGGCGAGATTAGAAAGAGGCAAACGTGGTTATTCTAAAGTTGGATTGGGAAAACACTGCAGGAGGAAATGAAGAGGCTACAGTCCCTGCATCTTATCTCAGGGAGGACGCCGTTGAGGTCGTCAGGGCGCACGGTGGCACCTTGAACACTAGAGGAACTGTATTACTGCTGCTGTATTTCAATCATGGGTTTTAGTCATTTGAATCGAGTCAATACACAACCTTGCGTTTTCCTTTTAAAAGTCTGTATTTGAACACATATATATTATCCAGCCGCCAAGGGGTTCAGTGGATCAATGGCCATTAAAGATTTAATTTTAAGATGGCTCCTGCAAGTCACAGTGTTGGCATGAATAAAAGATGCCTCTTAATGGTGTTCTAAGTCAGATCTGTTCCCCTGTTCACACTCACACTCACAGACAGACATGCACACACACACACACACACACACCCACACACACACACACACACACACACACACACACACACACTCACACTAAATAGCCAGTATAACAGTATTTTGTTTGTATTGATTGAAAACATTTGTATTCATCAACATCGGGGGTACTCAAATGACAAGTTTAACTTTTGTAAAAGGAGGCTACTTCATGGAGTCTACTCTTTACACTGCTTGTGATCTTTGTAATGCATACGGACACATGACAGCCTTCATAGGGCCACATCTTGCCCCTGGGGACAGGAGTTTGAGGCTCCCTTATCAACACAAATGCTCTGGGGTTATGACCATCACCTCACGGTGCAAGGGTCCTGGGTTCAAATCTGTATCTGCTGAGTAAATGTGCCTTTGCTCACACCTTCAAAGACGTGTGTGCGTGTGTGTGTGCGTGTGTGTGTCCCTTTGCCTCACAGTCAAAGAAATCTCCAAGCCCCCAGTGACCATACAAAGAGAAAAACCTAGAGATATTTTTGAGCCTGGAAAAAGATAGTCTGGCTAGCGAGTTGTGGCTATCACACCGAGAGTTATTCAGTTCTGTGAAGGTTAGTTGTACAGACAAGCTCTCTGTTCCGGGCACAAAGGAAAATGCATCTGTCTATATTAATGACTGTCCTGTAAACAAGCCTCCATACCTTTTCCTCCAGAACAGTGGCGTTGACTTGATTCAGCTTGCCCAACTGAATGTAATGGCCCATATAACTGGTTCTCTGACTAGGTAGATAAAGTATTTTGGGGAAAAGCAGACTACAACATCACTGAAGCAAAAGGCAAGAGGGTGTGCATTGTCCACTAGCCTTTAGATCAATGTCCATGAAGTATCCAGTTCTGTTTAATCAGTTTAATTAAAATCTCGTAACACATTATCAGCAATTTAAAAGTAAGTACTCAGATTAAAGCACATGCAACTCTGAAAACACACTATAGATTTGAACCTAAACCATGAACCATTATCCCGTAAGACGACACCTGCATTTCCAAAACAGGATAATCACATGTAAGTGTATGCATAGAGGAGGGGTAGAGAAGCTAGCGCTGCAGCTCTGTCTGGGGAAGGTGTAGAGATGAGTGCTATCCACTCAGCACTCGGATTCAAAATGGCCGCGAAGTTCCAAAGCACAACGTGCTTACCTGACTGAAGTATGGAATGGAAAATAAACAGGTGTAAAATGCAGGGGAGAGACATGGACAAAGATACAGAGATAGAGCTAGAAAAAGGTGTGATGTATTAAACCCCCAGAAGCCTGCTGGCAGGATTATTCAGCTCTGTAGCGGTTGTTGATGCTTTCTCCTCCTGCACAGCGTCCTTCCTCTGTGTGTGCGTCTATCCATTCCTCTCTCCTCCTGGGCCATCCCATCTCCTCTGTGCCAGGACATAAGGAGGTCAGAGCCCCACATCCCAACGCCTGTCATCTCCATTTCTAATCCTCCACGGCTCTATCTCGGCTCACACAGAGGGTTCTGTGGCTGAATGTATTGCAGCACAAAACACTGTGTCTCCGTTACTGCGCTTTCAAACCGAGAGCAAGGCTGACATGTCGACAGGTACCTTTGGTACTGTTGGATGACCACACATAAACACTTTACCAAGGTCTCGTGCATCTGTTTTATTATCCTTTATGAAGAGATCAGCACAGCTCAGGTCATTCAACATTTCTGCTGTCTGTCATTATATAACCATGGGAAGTTTGTTTATTTTACTGCTTTATGACCCGTGGCCATCTGGGCATTTGCCCTATCTACATCTTATGTCCCTCGGGTGACCAGGTCATAGCCAAATCAATCATCAGCCAGTACAGATATCTGACCCTAAAAGAGGTGCTGTAAAACTGAAAAGCAATTTGCCCTTCTCCTAATAACTAAACACATACGTAATAAATAGTAAAACAGTTGTCTGATTTTGTTTATGCTTGGAGCACTTAATTAAAAACAATCAGTTCCCACAGTAAAAACTTTGCTCTTACAGATTGTAAAATTTACAAATCCTAAAAGATCTTGCTTGCTTTATTAGTATTATTGTTGTTGTTTTTTTTCTATTTATGTCTCTGTACGCAAACAGAAACATGCCAGAAATAATTCCTTCAATTATCTAGAATTTGCTGGTGGGCTGGAGCACTTCTGAATTAGCTCATTACCGTAATATGTATACTGTAGTTTTACAGATATTCATTGATAATATGGATGATGGCATTGCCTGTCTGTATGTCGTCTGTTCATCTATCTATCTATCTATCTATCTATCTGTATGCACAGCATGAGGCAGACAGAATATAGGTATGTGAGTGCATGCGTGCACGTTTGTGCTTGTGTGTGTGTGTGTGTGTGTGTGTGTGTGTGTGTGTGTGTGTGTCTGTAACTGACGGACAGGTGAATCATTGTGATTGACAGGTGAGAGCTCTAATGGTAGCTAAGATGTCAAGAGCTCCATTCAGCTGGGTCTAAATTGTGACAGGATATTTATGGACAAATTACACTTAATCTACGCAGACAACATAATCATCATCAGCAGCACAGGGTGTAAACACAGATCGACACATTTGGACAACGACATACTGTATTCGATTTAAATCACGAGTGCTGCTATGCCGTATGCTAGGGTCTTACAGAGGAAATGTCGCAGGCCGTGATGTCGATGGGAAACTCAGAGTTTGTGATAGAAACTGCTCTTCCCCATCTCACTAGCAATCAGAGAGCATTCAATGAAGAGCGTTCTAGATGCTGATGGGTGTAGGCACTTCTGAATGATTCCACAAGCTATATTCAGAGTAAATGACTCATTTAATTGGCCCAGTATTGTGCCAGTACAGCAACTACAGTACTACAAACTGCCCGCTGTGAGTCTAAAGTGCCCATAGGACTGTATTTTCTGCTAACCTGGTTTTTATTTAGCCTGGTAAAAACATGTCTGATTTTTACCCCTTGGCATACTGTAAGTGTGTATACTGTAAGTAACTTTCCATCCAGAGCGATCACCCAATCAACATCCAGGCATGTTGTTCAGTTGCTGACAGAAATTAGGTGCCAGTGTGTGAAAATTGTTCTGATTGGTGGAAGGTTGTCTGTTGCGTTTGGCAATCACTGTCAAACTTTTGTATGTTATGAGTAGTTGAAGGTGGTCCAATCACCTGCTAATGAATTGATTGACACATAGTGGCACCACCTTTACAATGGTGAATTAAATGAATTAAAAGTTTCCAGACTGATTTATAGAACAGAACCAGAATTAAGAATGGTTTTACCAGGTTCGATTTTTCTAGCAGGCAACATGAAATAGGAGTTTTAATGGATGTTTAAATAGATCTCTCTGGCTTAGTGGCTTAGGCAAAGTAGACCTTAAATTCTGATGTTGTGGTCAAGAACAGCATAATATTTTAATGTAATTACATTTAGAAAGACGGATTAATTTAGGCCTCTCTCTCTCTCTCTCTCTCTCTCTCTCACACGCTTACACACACACGCACACACACACACACACACACACACGGACATTTATCTGGCTATACACAGCATATATAGTACTGTATATAAATATAAATATATATACAGTATATATGCATCACTGTAATGTATGGAAATCACATAAAAAATGTTGAATCAACACATTTTGGAAATAAAAAATGGCACGCCTGAAATCCCTATTTGTAATTAACGGCTAAAGACTGGTTAAGAACGTTTTTGGCTCAAAGACTTAATGAAGCCATAAAAATGTGTCGAATTAGAAAGAAAACTGATATATTATTGTACTTATACCGGTTGGTCCAGCCTGAGTAAGGGCACTAATGCATTACATGCAAACACACGCGCACACACAGTATGATCTTTTCAACAAACTGTATAGAGGCTTGCCTCAGGTCCTCAGACAGGACATTCCATTAGCAGACAGCCAAGTGCGTGTGGAGCAATAGGGCTTCACGACATGGCAGCGAACTACGGCACACAGTGTGGGTCGTGCGCACATCCACTCAAACAGCATGTGCATACTTTGCAACTGCCCACCAAGACTGGGGGGGGGGATTAATGAACGAGTGGAAAAGTTATTTCAAACATGACTGATGGAGAGACAGCCTAGGGTGGGGGGGAGCTCGTGACAACTTGCGGCTGATGGATCAGCCGCTAGAATGCTCAGCGCGGTCAGCACTGCAGACCTGTCAATCATGTGACTAAGCAATCACGGAGTGACTGATAAGCAACGGCAGCATGCGCAGAGCAGAGGTGGAGAGAGGGAGGTAGGAGTGTTGTATAGTCAGTAGAACAATCAAGTCAACCCGTATACAACACTGTTCCCATACAACGCCGCTCTGGAGGGGTCGACCGCGATAAGCACCGAGCGGACGGACCTCGAGACGGAATCCCGGCGGCTTCGATTTATGTCGTCCCACTAGTAGTCAGACCCCTTTGAAAATGTGTCAACGAAATAAACTGCAGGTGCACTGAAGTATGCTCACCTGGAATAATAACAGTGCCCAGAATTCCACACTTTTCACCGCCCTGAACATTGTGCTACACTAAAATAGTTACATTCTAATGCTGTTGCTAACTAAAGAATGGATGGCCGTGATGCTGGCCCGTTGGGGGAAAAAACTTGAGGACCCCTGGCAGAGAGGAAGTTAGACAAAGTTTGAGCTGAAGGGGCGTACACGCGTGTGGGCTTTGGTGTGATTGAAGAGATCGGCAGCAGGTGTAATGCAGAGGGAAAGACCTCCCCCAAAACACTTAGCGTGATTGGACAAAATGAAAGATCAGAAGAGGGCCTCGGCAATTGGCTGCCTGGTGGCAGTTGCTGGTCGGTGCTGAGGCTCCAGCCCAGCTGGTGGGTGAATCTGAAGTAGGTAGGATTGGGAGGACTGTTACTGTAACACACTTTGGACCCCACATTGAGATGTGGTGGGTGGTGTGTAGGCGCCTAGCCAAAAGTAGATCCACAGATAGGAGACATATTATTATGGTTATTGTTATTATTATTATTATTATTATTATTATTATTATTAGGAAAACACGTGTATTTAGGTGACAATATTTAGGTAACATTGTAAAATTAAATATACAATACATAGAAATTAAAATCTGCACACACACACACTTTCCTCTGGTGTAATCAGCTGCTTTTTGACCCTAATATTATACAGTAGTATTAGTATGAAAGTAAAAGCAATGAATAATCAACATATGTATACTGTGAAATCCCACATGCAAGTGAGCATTTCACTGTCCAGTACCTTTGCATTGAAAACAACTTGGCAGACCGGTGGCCCCGTGTGGTCATAAGATACACGGTGGGTCTTTTTTCTTTTTTGCCCTTTCCACAGGGCCATAAGGTTGAGCTGTGGCCATTAGAGCACCCAGTTAAAGGGTGACAATGCATGACACTCTCTCCCAAGGTGCTCCCAAGGTGGTGAATGCCAGCGGGAAGACGTTCACCGTGCGCAGCTCTCTGCAGCTGCACGTGAACCGCAACGATGATGGAGTGGCCTACACCTGCAGAGTGGACCATGAGGCTCTGGCACAGGCACCGCAGCAAGCCACCGAGGTGCTGGAGGTCCACTGTGAGTATGCACGTACACACACACACACACACACACACACACACACACACCTAGACCTATACATAATGCACACGCACACACACACACACACACACACACACACAAACCTAGACCTATACATAATGCACACGCACACACACACACACACACACCTACTGTAGACCTACAGTAAAAATAATGCACACGCACGCGCACACACACACACGCACACACCTGAACCTACAGGTGCACACCTGCACGCACACAGACACACATGCGCACACGCACGCACGCACGAAGATCTACAAATAATGTACACACACAAACACGCACGCGCGTGCACACACACACACACACACACACACACGCATACTGTACATGCACGCACGTGCCAAGACCTGCAAATAATGCATACACACATTGTAATGCATCGGTACGTTAAACAAAAACACAACATATTCAACCCTCACACACTGTATACCGTAACTATATATAGTGCGATGTGGCTATTAATGCATAAGGCCTGTGTCAAGGTTTATATATATATATATATATATATATATATACACAGTATACTGTAAGATTGAGGTAGAAGATAAAGAATCATGACAAACCGACAGCAGCATCTATATAGCGCTCGGGGTAACACCCCGACACAAGCCACTGAACGTGACTTCAAATCACAACCTCGTCTGCTCCTGTGTTGGCCAGATGCACCTCGCGTGGAGATCATCCACACACAAGCCATCCCTCAGGAGGGTCACTACATGAAGCTGGAGTGCTTGTCCAAGGGAAACCCTTCGTAAGTCACCTCAGCCCCCCCCAATGTCCTGTACAGTTCTGTATGTGAGGCCTCTGTCAGACAGCTGCAGTATGCCCCAAAGGCTTGTCAACTGTGGAATGCATTACCAACATATTTTACTGTAAAGGCTAAAGGCTGGCTCTAAGCTATGTATTGCACTGTAGCATGTTGTAGTATATACTGTATGTGTATGGTGATGTGTGTTTTATTGTAATGGGTAAAAGCCAAACAAGAGGTGAAAAATAGCAGTAGCTATATAAAGCATCGGTTGCAGGCGTGTTAAAATGCTTCGTCTTTAACAAATAGGATTTAAAAGAAATAAAAGCTCTCTTGCCCCCCCCCCCCCAGGCCAGATCCTGTCATGTGGACCAAGGATAACGTGGAGCTCCCTGACCTGGACAGGGTGATCGTGGAGGGCCGAGAGCTGACCTTCACCTCCCTCAACAAGACAGACAACGGCACCTACCGCTGTGAGGCCAGCAATCACCTGGGAACCAGCAGCGCTGAATATGTGCTTTTCGTCTACGGTGAGTCATGGTGGACACATTAGTTAAGCATGAAATGTATTGGGTACATACTATAACTGTATATGAATAATTGTATATTTTCCCAAAAATGTACAGTACACTGAAATGGAGTCAAATATGGGCATTAGTTTTAATGAATCGCACGGCGTTGCCCTGACTGTAAACCCAGCAGCAGCTGCCTCGGCATAAAGGATGGCATCACCTCCTGATCTGCATACTGCACGCGCGCTATACGTGTGATTAGTGGTGCTGCCTCTCATGGGGCGAAGAAGGGCCTCGGGTGACACAAATGCCACCAACGCCTTTCCTTAAATAAACCTGTGTCCCAGATCCTCATACCCCCCCCCCCACACACACACACACACACAGCAACATACAGTACACTAACACACACCCAACACATACAGAAAAGGGGGAAAGTGTAAGGGAGGCAGGTTTCAGTGCTGCCTTGTCAAGAATATCACCAGGAAGTAATTCCCTGAAACGCCAGAGGAGGTGGAGGATAAAGGGATTCAGTGTCAGGCAAAACAGATTGCTTTTTCTCCCTTCCGTCCTACAGCCACAGATAGCATTTGTCTTTTGCCGCTAAGTAATAATAGCTGCTTAAAAAATAGAAAAAAGCATCGCGACTTCTCCCTTCCCTCTGTTGGTAAAACCTACAACCAGCAAGGGATGTGGCCTGTTTTGAAATTGCAAATAGGATTATTATAAGTGTCAAGTATATAATATTTTCCCTCCTCTTAAGAGACATACCCACTGGTGGAGAACTTTACCAACACGCAAACCACAAAATTGCTTATGGCCCCTGAGACTTTAAGTGTTGCTAGCAACTGTCTGATGAAGTATAAATTGTCATCATTGTTTTGGTTTATTTGGCCGGTAAATTGTTTATTAATTTTTAATTGAGTGATACGGCATACACAGTACGCTCTATACAGTACATTGACAGAACAATAGTTACGCCTAGCTACAGTTGCCATGGTATTTCTTTCTCCAGCTGACTGCACTCATTCTGTTGAGCTTTCCAGTTGGCAGTGAACTGACAAGTGGTTGGTCTCAGAAATGAAATTGCTGAAATACATCAGTAGGTTGACAAATAGAGTATTATGTGTTTGCAGTATATACACTGTAGTGTTTACATTGCAGTGTCTATGTCATTACTACTCAGCAGGCCATATGTGTGATGATGAAGACATTATTACCAAATGCCATTATTGCACTGTGTAGCTCACATGCATGCTGCGATTCAGAAATGTTCTGTGTTCTTGCAATAGCAGGCCGTCAACAGCAACCCTGACTTAATAAGACATGTAACTAATGGATTGTAGATTATTTGTCTTTTGTTACAAAAAAGTGTGATCTAATAGTTTGGGAGGAAACATGGGTAATTATTTTTTAATGATTTTGGACCTTGGGGATGTTCAGTTGGCTTGTTGTTTAATTTTTTAATTTTTGTTTTGTTTATTTTTTTTTTTTTTTGGCAGAAACCCAAGCTCTGATAAATATCAATATTTCATTATTACATGTTTTTGAGAAGCTGTAGTTCTTATATTGAATAAAATGTCTTTACTGTCCCTGGTGGTTTTACAGTGATCACTGGGAGCAGCGCTAGGTGAAGGATGCTAGCAAGGTTAGCATCAATACTTAATGAATTGTTTGCTGCTGGTCATTGCACATGCTACAGCAACACATGGGAGGCGTGCTGTTATCAGAGTGCATCAGGGCGGCACTGGGAAATATCCGGCACTGGAATAGAGAGCTCTTGACATTGAGTTTACGTCGATGTCCAATAATGTAATAAAGGATATTGGAATGAATGCATTTGCTATAGGTTTGCTGTTTATACAGTATCACAATCAGTGCAATTTGAAAAGAGAATGTGCCCAGTTATATATAATGTAATCAGTGCCATGTTTGACCATCAAATAATTTGAATTCAGACCTTTAAAACTTCAATCATCTTCAAGTCATAAGACTTTAAGATTAACTTTCTCTACAGATGTTGTATTTCACATCCACCCAGGCCTTTGCCTGTTCCCTGATGTGATCTCCGACAACAAAGCAGTGGAAGGTTTAATTAGCTATACTGTCAGTGTCCTGCGTGCCAAAGTCTCTTTGTCCATTTAACAATGCGCTGAAATGCCAACCCAGTGTAACAACAAGAAAAACCAATGCTCCTAATGACGGGATGCTGTAAAGCTGACAACTTTTAAGCCTCAAAAATAGGTAATTGGGTATCGGTGGGTCAAAGAATCTGATCCAGATTCATTACATACTCTCCTCAAATGGCACTCAGTCTGTTCCTGCCCTTCATCAGTGATTAGCACACCTTTTAGCCTTTCACAATTGCTGCCATAACTCTTGGAAAATGCCTTTTTAATGGTTTCTCGGCAACGCAGAGTCATTCTCCCCTTCCCCCCCACCCCCTTTCCCATCTCTACGTAAGACGTGCACTTAGCCGCCTAGTGATGCACGCTGTGGCTGAAATGTCACCCAGACACATAGGACAGTGTGAAGGTGCACCGCAGCCAATTAGAAGCCTCCAGCTGACCGTAAAATAGCAGACAGACGTAAACATAAAAGCCATGGCGCCACTATAACCTCATTAACTTTGTCACACAATGTTTCAATTCACGCTTTTCTGCCGCAGTGACCGTATAGAAACATAGCTTTGGATTAAGCAGTTTTCCCACTCATCTCAGACCAAAGTCAAACAGCTTTCCACAGGGCAGGCTGTCCCCGCAGTGACTGACAGCGAACATGGCGTAGGATGATTCATAATCGTAATGTCAACATTCGATTCATTTGTGCAGTCACAATTGCATTTTGACTGTACCACAGTATACTGTAATGTTGTGAGGAGTTGAGTTAGAACCAAACACATGGTGCCCTTGTTAGTTTCTATTAATATTGTTTCAAACGCTCACATCATTTAAATGTATTCAGATATTGTAGATGTACTGTTTAATGTTTGTATAGTAATGTTTGGTCTGGTCCTGTAATCTACAGCAGAAAAAAATACCACTTTTAGTTTGCATTTGTATAATGTATTCATTCATTTTGGGACAGAAATCTTACAGTTCACTGGTTATAATCAGCTTTACACAATTTACATAGATATATACCGTACAGTAGATTTGCAATTGCCATATTCCATTTGTCCATGTATATCTTACAGTTTGAATTATGTATTATCATTTAATTTGGTGTAAGAAGCTGCCTTAGGGTTTGCATCAGACAAATCTGCTCTAATCATGGCCACACATTAAAGGATAAAACAAGTTTAAATGAATCACTGACTGGGGATGTCCAAAAGCAGTAATTGAGCTTTGCTTCCAAGCTTCAGAATACTCTCAAACATACACAGGGCTATTACTGCAGCTGTGTCTAATATGATGTTTGTCTAGCTTAAGGGTAGGTTAGGTATCACCCACCAACATCAGTGTGTAATCCTATTTACTCACTTATCTCTGCTTGTTGATCAATTTTACACTTCTCCAAAACAGCACTGCGTTGACAGTGCTACATTAATCAATAAAGAACACAAACGCCTTACCATAGGTAAACACTATATTGTGTGACAAAACTTTGGTTTCTTTTTTTTTTCCTTCCTGAACAACGGAAACTGCATGCCACACATTTGTTCACAAACAATGAATAAATCATTATTCATCAGTTTCCCAAACATGTCAGCTTCTTAAAAGACAGGTGTAAACCTTGACACATGCCTTATGCATTAATAGCCACATCGCACAGGGACGTTTGGCGCTCCTGAACTGCCAGGCGATTTGAGTATTAATGCATTCCGACTGGGTCACACATGGACTGTGGTTGCTAACAGAGTTCACCCTCCTTCTTGATCCACAAAAGATGAAGAATCCATTCACATTTGATTAACAATAATCATCCAGTGGGTGCTGAATGTTTATTTTGCATGTTAATAATAGCCTTTAGTTAATTGTATCCCCATTTTTCCAGTTTTGCTTTTCCATTACATTGTATCCTGTGACTGTGTTTTGTTTTTAGTTTTAACTGTCCCCTTTGTGTATGTGTTTATACGTGTTGTATTGTTTTTGTGTCTGCGTGTCTGTCCCCCAGAAGCCCCCACCACCACCACCCTGCCACCATCCACTCCTCCCCCCCATCTCACAGCAGATACTTCTGCCCTCTTAGACCCCCACGACCCCTCAATCAATGGCAACAGAGGTACAGTACCCCCTCACAGCTGCACAAACCATGTCTTCTTCCCGTTGACGCCCATGTAGCTTACAGGAGCTTGCTTTCTTGCTGTTTTCTTCTTTCTCACTGGGCGACATACAGTATTCACTCTAATGAGCACCGCCGTTGCTTTAAGGTCTATTCGCGTAGTGTAGGCTGGCGCCCGGCCATAACCAGCTCAGACGTTCCACAACGTTATTTTGCATTCAGCTAACATTGCAGCCAGACCACATTCTATGAGCATGGTATGATATATTACATAATCCAATGTTGTACAGCATGCACACATGACAATGTTTATTAAAAGTGCTTTTTTAATGAAATCTACCTAGGCCTACTGACCGTAACCACAACAACGTACAAGATAGAGCTGTAAATACAGTAGCTTAAGACAGACTCTGGTCACTGGGCAAGATAACGCCCAGCTACGCTATGGCCACTGTACTCTACTGCATAACAACCATGTATTGCTGAGAGGTCTTATAACTCCAGATATCCTTGAACCAATCTTCTTTAGCCAGGGGGAAATGATGACTCCATAGACAAGAGGTTGTAAGGTCCTGGAACAGAATGAGAGAGACATGATAGGCCACATTAGTCATTTCCATAGTAGTAGTAGTAATAAAAAAATACATATCCATTCCGAACAATAAAATCTTAGCCTGTTTGTGTCCAAATTCCCTTAAGGAAAGATTAAGGACAGATTTGTGACCGCAGGCTACTTATTTAATGAGGAGCAGGCAGTAGGTGTTAGGGGATTTGACCCTTGTTGTGTTTCTGCCTCTGTATGCACTCCTTAATTTTCCATCCAATTCTCACCAGCTGTCTCCTGTTTCTTGATTAGCACGTTGTGTTCTTTGCGTGTTACTTTGTTATTAGGGTTCAGGGAGCTCTCCAAGAATGGTATACTGCTACTTTCAGGCCCTTTTACTACAACTCACACAGCACCATCAAATAGTATTATGGTATACAGTTAAATATTATATTGTATGGCCCCCTATCCTTTTACTACAACTTCACAATACAGTCAAATATTATTATAGTACACAGTTTAATGTGATATTTTCTGGCCCTCTCTCTTTTTACTACAACTTTACAGTACAGTCAAACATTATTATTTTATTGTACTTTTGTTTGTAGGCTCTATATATGATATTGTCATACTGCATGTCACACTAAGCACCAGCATCTCAGACACAAACGAATGCTTTGCGGGCCACACACATGCATAAACATCCCATGCACGTGCGGCCCACCCAGCTAAATGAATCACAATACTATAAATGTTTATTATTTTTTTCTTTTGAATTTCAGCCTGCAAAACCACAGCAATTAGTAATAGTTTTCATACGCTGCGCTTTCAGTGCTGCTTCCCTCTATTGCATTCTCTTGCATCGCTTTCCTCGGAGAGCCTGTTAGATAACATCCTCCCAAATGTTTTTTGGTGATTGCACATCATTGTGCCTTCATCCCTCTCTGATGCGTGTGTTCTGCTGCGTAGAGACACAGGAGCAGCTCACTTCGCGCTGCTTTATCAGGGAATCTGCGCTGCCCTGCCTCACCCTCCACTGAGGCACACAATGCTACAATATCTGTTTTCATGATTCTCCTTCACTGATTAGCGGACCTTACACGAGTCCTGTGTGCACTCAGGCAGCTTTGTGTCGACGTTGTTTTGTTCAGTGTGTTTATATGTGGAAATATGTGATTAAGGCCTCACAGTGAACATGTCCCAATGAGTTATTTTGTCTTATAGTGTGTCTCATTTTTCTATTAATTTCTGTCTTTCATTCTTTATCATAAATGGGCTTTAATACCAAGAGACATTGCTCAGGGATAAGCCTTTCAGGCAGGCTATATGAAACGGAAGAAAGGGCTGACCTTCCGTCCTAAAGACCTGACTCCATTAGCCATCTAATGCAAGTGGAATTGTAAAAATGGTTGAATAGAGAGACACAATTTGCTTTATCTATCTACAATAGTTGCTGTATGGTTTTCACATGGGAAATGTTGCACATCTTTAATTGAGGTAACTGTAGCATTTTGACATATCACACTTTATAGAGGGTATACAGTATCATACAGTAGCTGTAAGAATAGACATGAAGCATTCGTAGAGCAAGCCCACGCCTTCGGTGTCTCTGATTGCAGTGCTCTGTGAGACTCAAGAGTGTGATCCTTCGGTCCAATATCTTAATGAGGCTAGTTAGCTACCATGACAACACGATCGGCAGAACAACAGGGCAACTCTGCCTGGCTGAGTATTTAAATGGTCATTTGGATGGAGATGCATGTTTTATTATTAGTAGCATTTTTTCCTCCTATAGCTCTGTATTCTCCCTAATAAGTTATGCCGTGACTGGAAGGCAATCAAATGACATTCAATTTGCTTACAACATATTATCCCTCTTTTTTTCCCCCCTTAATTCTTTGTTTAGAGGGTCTGGGTGTACCAGCGCTGTGAGAACCATTGGTACATCAGGCATACAAATCCACATATCAGCCTCTGATATGATCTGTTCTTCTAGCAGATGCAGGCATAAGTAGCATGCCACAATCTGATTAATAGTAGCAAACAGTGACAACGTGTATTGTAGCCTCCAGGGAAATTTGACCTCGATACAATAGGTTTACAGTATGCACACAATTGAATCATCTGACGCCCCTTGTTCATATGCTGCATATACTGTACAACACAAATAACATACTGTAACATCACATTGCAAGTTAAAAAAATGACGGGTCTTGCTGAGGTCAAACAGGCTTATAGACCTTGCTAGTCCAAATCTTGGTTCCTGTTTATATTGTTGCTCCAACTGAAGCATATGTTATTGTGTTGCACACATTGTACTGTATCTGTGTGCTGAAGCCATGTCAGATGTCTCAATAATAGCATACTGTATGCTTCACCTGATTCAGCCCAGCAATGTACTGTGTGTGATCATGTTGTTTATGTGAATCTGGTTACTCCACATAATCAGGTCACAGCAGTGTGTTTATGGCACTTTGAGTGTGACTGTGTGTGACCTCTGGACCAGCTCCAAGCGAGTGAAGGATTCCTCCTCATCTTCATTCATTTCATGTCAAACCTGCTGTATGTAATTCACTATGATAATGAAGAACTGGCAGCCTTGCCAACCCCACCCGGCCGCACACACATACACACCCAAACACTCCCGTAGCCCAGCCAAGCTTAATAGCTATAATAACTCTTCCACAAAGTATCATGAGGTCCACACAATGTCATTGGCCCACCCTGCCAGCCCCACACACCCTCCGCGAGCACAGACTTTTAAAAGAATCCCGATGCATTTTTATGTCTTAGCAAATTAGCTTTGACCTTGCAAAGCTGAAGGTTAATATTTGCCTCTCAATAATCAGCTTTCCTGTGGCCAATGCTCCATCCTTTAGCCAACGTTTGCTGAGAAAAAGGCCTGCTGTGTTGGAGACAATGATTACTTATGCCATGTGTTTCCAAGTGCAGGAAAGAACAAAAATAAAAACCTCTTCCACCTCTGCCGAGGCAGAATGGTTTCTTTTCTTAGGTCTTTCACTTTTTTCCTGGGAGAAATAAAGGAGTGGGAAGGTTTTTCGTTTTTTTTAAGTGAGGATGTAGGCCAACAACTCTGAGAGGCTCTAATTCAAAGCACATACATAACCCAGAAGGTACAGTTAAATCACCACAATTTCATTTGACTTTTTTGCCACCTGATGTTTTAACTGTCATTCTATGAAGGTTGCTATGGTGATCATCATGGTTATAGATTGGCTGTATTATAATTCAAATTTTAAATTGGCTATATTCTAATTCTAATACAATACAATCTACTACATTTTTACGCAAATACAAAGAACATTTGCAATGGATAAGATTGACTTTGGAGAGGAACTATAGAGGAAGGGGCAATGGATTTAGCCTGGGTTTAAGGGTTTGGAATAATCCTTGTTTCAAATTAGTCCTTACTAGAAGATGTTGCAGCTTTAACAATCCATTCATAAATGAAGAAAATATTGATAAAATTGAATCACTTGTGGTATGTGATGAAAATGATGATGATGATCACACAAAGGCATGATATATCTTAACCCTGATTTGCCATCTAAAGACTCAAGTTGATTACCAATTAGTTAAACTCAATCATAATGTATATCCTGGCATCTTTATAATTGATTGTCAAATATGACTTATTAGTCTCTAAATAAATACAGTATGAACATATTGTAAACATAATACTGTATTATTTATAAGGATCCAGAAGCGATACAATATCAGACAGGGACTATACAAACTAGAACTGCACATGAATATCACAAAATATTGTTTTACCAAATGTAAAATAACAAAAAATCTAACATAGATGTAGACAAGATTAGTTAAGTGACAATTGCTGTACATTTCCAGGCAATTGTGAACTGTGTTGACACATTTTCAATAATACAAGATTAAATGCAATTATGTCTTCATTAGAGCGAGTACAAACCCTTGTTTAGCTAATATGTGGAAGAGCCATTTCCATTCATGGGAAGGATTGCTAAATGCTTGCTTCCATAGCTATTGATCTGCTTGTAAATGTAGGGCATATAGGCTACAGGCCTTGAGATGAGCCAGACATTCTCTCGAGGCCGGTGTCTACGCAGCCGGTTGGTCACTGTGTTTAAACCATAAAGGCTATGCCCCAGTCACAGTTTCCCCTGTTATTTTCCCCGGGTGGGGGTACATTTCAAAATTGGACTAGGTACGTGGCTTTCCTTTGCTGTTTTTTACCCTTTGCTAACCTCTCGTCAGCCCATAAAGCTACGCAGCGCAGGTGGGATTAAAAACTAATGTGATGGATCTTCCACATACGCTGAGTGAGTTTATTGATGAGCTGTCACATTGCGATGCTTTGGGGAAGAGTTATTGCATCAGTTTGTAATAAAGCATGGAAAGAGCAATGAGAACTCATAGATGCTAGAAATGGTGCTATGAATTACATGAAATATCTCCTCTATTCATTACATCCTGGTGTCAGTGGGGTAGTTGAAGCAAATGCCGAAGACCACACAGGCCCTCAAAGATGGTCACGTGCACAACATGTGGCCTAATTCGCTGAAATTAGCTTTTCATCCTACGCTCATTCGCTTTATTGCTCTCCCTCAGGTCATACGTCTGTTGAACTGGTGTTGGCAGACTTCAGCCAGCTCGGCCTTACAATGCAGAACAGCAAGCAGTTCATTTAGATTGTATTTAAATGTATACTTGATAACGTCTACTCTATAGGTTGAAATATTTTTGATTTTGAATCGTTAGATTTGCCCTTATCACCCTCTGATTCATTTTAATATTGATTTGTATTTGATAGCTTGTTGTTGTTGTTGTTGTTGTTGTTATTGTTGTTGTTTATTTAGGGTATTTACAATAATCAAATGACAAAATGAATTCATATTCATTATTTCATGTTGCTTATAAATTCATGGCCGTACCTTACTGACCACAATGTCTTCTCATTCTGAGGAGAGAGAGAAGGAGCTTGGGAGGGAGGGAGGGAGGGAGGGAGAGGTGGTTGAATATTCATATAGTGTCCCGCTCCACGGTACTTTGTATTGAATGATTAGCTGAAGTAATTTGTTTTCAGAATCTAATTAATGCACTCTGACCCAGCATGAAATTGACCACGCACGGCACGGCACGCGCACACAGCCGCAAGCACGCGCACGCACAGATTGACAACAATGGCAGAGCCATTTACATAAACACACGTGTGTCTCTCCCTAATTCACATAGGTAGAAGAGCGTAAGTGCATCTGCTCTGTGTTCAGATTACACCCACGTGCGTCTGGGGGCCCTCATCCGACCCTCCGGGGAATCTTTAGATGTTGGCAGCAGATTCAGCATCTGATGCAAATGGCTGACTCTTCTGTCTCCGCCGCCAGAAAGTTGGCTATAATGGACAAGCCACTTTCTTTTCTTTTCTCCAATTTCAGATCATTTTAACAGTCAGTGTGAGGAGAGCTAAACACAGGATATAGGGTGCTTTCCTATTATGTTCAATGTAATGGATGTATGTGATCTCAAAGTATTTGATCTAACTTACTGTAAGTTATTGATTTGTCTTTTTTTCTTTTAAGAAGCATCAAGAAATAATCTACAGTACCGGCACAAAACTATTTCGCTGCTCTTTATTGCTGAATGTGACTATAGAATGACTATAGAATAATGCTGCTCATTCTCAAGAACCTACCCATGGTGTTTAAACTACACTGTATGTGTATAACATTACCAGAAACAGTCTACGTATGCTGTCACTTATTGTTCAAAATAATAACGCACTGCACATATGCAATGCCCCTTTCCCTATAATCACTTGTAATGATCACATTCACATGTGCTGTAGCAGCGGTGAAATACATGAAACGTTAATTATATACATATACGCCGATTGAGAAGTATTATGAAGTATATATGATGATTGTGGTGTCATGCATTGGGTTATCTCCTGTTTTGTATTAGCACACACTGACAAGCCGACACAGTAACAAGGCCACAGGCTCGCACACGTTCAGTCCCAGGCACGGCCCCGCGCCAGGCACAAGGACGTCGGGGCTCTAAAAGTCCAAGCCCCAGTGGTGCTTTATTGATCTGAACAATGGCAGCCTGCAGCTACACAGAGATACAGTATATCTGAGGCAGCGAAAAGGCAGACTTTCAATGTTTACTGATGTGATATGGTTTGAGAGAAATGGTGATGGGTGTACCTACAGTATGTGTGTGTGTGCGCGCGCGGGCGTGTGTGTGTGTGTGTGCGGGCGCGTGTATGTACATGCATGCGTGTGTGTGTGTGTGTGTAGGTAGGTTTTTTTTAGATATTATTTGACATACTGATGTGGTGGATCTGACCACACATCGGATTAATCCATATTTAAGACAATAGGTTAGAATTAAATGTCTGCTGCGACGCTGCTGGAAAAGTAATTCTACGAATGGATATCATTACAGCCCTTTTGTTATTGAATTAGAGAATGAGAAAAAAAGGAGGGATCTTTCGATTAGTTGATCCCATTTCAAATAAGCCCGGTTTGCTGTCGGTCTTAACTGTTCAAAGAGTGACGGTGTGTGGTGAAAATGAGAGCTAAGAGAGGCTTACCATGAAAATAGTGAAAAGGAGCACATATCTCAGCCTTGTGACGGAAGCCGGGCCATCGTTCAGACCGCAATCCCTGCTTTTGCACTTATCTCGGAAACACTAATGGCTTGTGATGTGTAGCATTAATAGATGCAAATCCCCCAAACAGCTATCAGATCTGATACCTCTCTCTCTATGGCTAGACTGACTCGCAATCGTTGTGGCTGTCCTCAAGCCTTTCAAGTTTAACGCGGCGGTGGGCAGATAATGGTGCCGCAGCATTACTGTGTTTCTAAGTCCTGCCCTTTAAAGTGTCAGCCGACTCAGTGGCGCACCGCGACCTCTCCCTCCCGGTGCCAGCGCAGAGCATGCAGGCACTTGAGAGCAGCAGGAGGTACACTCCACCTCGGCCTGGATGTGCCACTCATGTGATCAGGAGGCACCCTGGGTGCACAAAAACAAAGTTGTCTGTGTCACGGGGAGTGACGCTACGCTAAAGTGCACTTCCATCATCCTAGCGGTCAGCTGCCCCCACCCCAGCACCCTTCCCCTACCTGGTTCAGAGCTGTGTATGCCAAGCAACCAACACAAATGGCTCTTTGCTTCGGGTCTCATTCTCACTCTTATCACGCACGATGATAAACAAGGTTGATGTTGGTTGTAAAACTGTTGGTCACGTTCATGATTCGTATGCCGCGGTGGGACTGTAGGTGGCGCCGCTGGAAATGGAAGCAGTAACGCTCTCACTTTTTTGACAATATAGCTTGCAACCTGTAATAAATATAAATACATATTGGGCGAGGGTAAATAACTGGATAGTAACACCATGCGAATGAGAGTGATGGTTCAAAATAAGTTAGGTCATACTGTGATCGCATATATTCACTTTTCCCATTTTATGTAGGCTCAAAGTAACATTGTTGCTGTACCTGTATATAATATCATGATGTTGGCACAGAACCAGGAAGGAAGGAAGGTTTGAGAGAGGCAAAGCCTGGCCATGTTAGCAAGTCAACATGCTATCCTACTTATATAATGTCTATTGAGGGTAAATAATTCATTTTATGAAAGTAGATCGTCTTTCAAGCCTACATGTACCTCATGGTCATTTTTGCAGGCATTACAATTAGAGAAGGTTGGTTGGTATTCGTGTGTGTACGTTGTGGATATATTGACTTTATATTAGCAGGAGCCATGTACATCATGCCTGAATGTCAGCGTTTCTCTCCAGCTGAGCCCTTGATGAAATAAATAAGCATTTAGTTGAACTGATAAGGAGGCTAATGACTTAACTTTCACGTCCCATTGCACATTTCCACCACCTTCGTGAACCTCATAATTGGTTATTAAGTACTTAATTACGTAGCATGTGACCTGCAGAAATGCAATCATACGGGATATGGATATAAATACCAAACTACACAAATGTAGTTTGCAAGCAAATTACAGGCAATTTGAGTTTTCCTGAGTAAAGACTACATTTCCCACAAGCCCCTTTTCCTGCAAAGAGCTACTTCTAATCCCTGGTGACTAATATGTTTGTATTAAAGATAACACTTTAGATGCAGTAGTTCAGTCAGACCAAATACTTCATGTAAGATGTTTTGCAAGCTTTATGCGCCGTGTTAAAATACTGCATTTATGCTGTGAAACAATTTTACGGCAAATTTGGCACGTAGTCATACTGTATGTAATCACTGTAATAAAATGCTTTATTGCTGCAGTTTCGCACGACAGTGATCCAGTGCACACAGATTGATTTGAAAATAATGGGAAACTTAGTGTCTTACTGTTTTTTATCGTATTATTCTTTGTTTTGTTTTTTTGCGTGCACGAAGCCAACCATATAGCTCATCTTGTAGCCTACACAGTTCTTCTCCATAATCTTTCCTCAACCAACCCCACATAAAACCGGCGTTAAGTGAAATGACACTTGAAAACCTGGGATTGGTTTTCAGAAGTAACTTTTTGAGCCTCACAGTGGTTCATTGAAGCCCTGAACTCCCTTCATTTATTAAAGGAGCCCAAGTCCGGGGACAAGGAGAGCATTATAAATATTAAAAGAGAAGTTTGCACTGCTGCGCTCTAATATTAAATCACACAGAGAAGAATGTGGCCCTATTAAAAGATAATGCGTTCTGGAGCCATAAAAATGTATAACCCTTTACACTACTGTCCTGTCCTTCTCTCATAGCCATTTCCCTCTGTGTTCCACTATGTTGGTTGTTTTTTCTTTGCATTTCCTTTTGTCCTCCTTATTGCATTCTTCAAACTGTCACACATTAGAATAGAATAGAAGGAATTGTGCAATTTTATATGTTTCAAAATAAATCCTTTCCAAAAACAGAGTGACACCGATCTTAAGAAATACTGTAGTTCCAAGTCACTTTGCATGGCAAAACACCATGAGTTTTAGTTATTCACAGTAATATCTGACCACACATTAGATACTGCAACCAAGTGTGTATACGTGGATGGGCAAGGAGGAAGAAAAAACTGTTTTATACATTAGGGGCCTGTCGGGGGGGGGGGGGGGGGGGGGGGGGGGGGGGGGGGGGGGGGGGGGGGGGGGGGGGGGGGGGGGGGGGGGGG
>JAODUE010013915.1:0-26297 GCA_027564755.1 Amblyopsis hoosieri | reverse complement strand
AGAGAGAGAGAGAGAGAGAGAGAGAGAGAGAGAGAGAGAGAGAGAGAGAGAGAGAGAGAGAGAGAGAGAGAGAATCTGCTCAAATAAGCAGTCTGTTTATATGTGACTGCAAATGCATGTGTGAGCCTTTCTAAGTGTATGCTCCTAGCCTAGCCTGGGGATCTTCTCTGTTCGTCCATCAGTGAGATGTGTGGAGTGCTGTCTGACAAAGTACTTATTTCATGAGGTTTAGACCTCTATAACCAGAGTCTTTAACCTTCAGTAAATTAGAACAGCACATTCGTCACAATAATATACAAACAACAAACTGTTGGACCACCTTCAACCAATCAGATCAAGAGCCATGCGTGGTTGATTTTCTAACACAGCTCATAGGATTAAGTATAGTTTAGTGTTTAAGCTTATTGGCTTTAAATGAACTGAAAGTAAAAGGATTATTGCACAAGGATTGTGTTAGCTATAGCCTTTCTGCTGGCTGCAGTGCTTTTTACAATATGGCAGAGTATAATTAAAGGTCAGGCCAGGCCAATGCATTTAAATGACATGTCCTAAGCCCTTCAGTGTCTCTTCTACTAATATGGCACTTTTATACTAACTGCTATGGAGAAATAATGTCAAATAGGCTATATCGCCCTAGAGATATGAACTACAGAACCCTATCTAGATGACGTATAATAGCCTATTCACGCCACAGCAAATGACTGTCACTGTAACGAAAAAGTGCATGATAAAGTCATTACCTTTTTCTGACCTGGCCTCCTGCCCCTCTGTCACAGCTAATGACATCTGTGGTCTTTAATGTCCCCCCACACTCATGGATAACTCGGGGATACCAAATCCTTCCAGTGTCCCATTGAAACCTGCTATGTGACGCGTGGTGTTCTTTAATGCTCCGTACGAGCCTCCCAGCCATTACGCACGTTTAGTTAGTTCCGCACTGGGCATTTGCTTTAGAAGAAGAATAAGAAAAAAAAAAACACCATTACCTCCGGGCTGTATAACCTGCAAAGTCTGTTAAAAGCTCACAGAAAATCTATTCAGGCCCAGGCCATTTGTAAGAACACACGGTTTTGTTTAATGGCGAGAGATAAAGAACGCTGCCATTCAAGATTGCCTTTCACAGCGCTTTGACAATGGGAAGGAGAGCAGTGGGGCGCAGGGAGGTGATGGGTGAAGGGGGGAGGGGGGGTATAGTGTTAGTTCCTCTTCTTCTGCTCTCAACTCCTCTCTTAGCTCCTGACCTTCATCCTCTCCTCTTTTTTCCCCCTCTCCCCGTATATATTTTCCCTTCTCCTTCTCTCCCCTGTTCGCTGCTCTCTTGTCAACACTCTCTCCCTCCCCGCCATCGCCCATCCGTCTTCATTCAGGTCTAATCGTTAGCTGTTCTCAGCTCCCATTACAATTAGCCCTCCATCTGCGTGGTGGCACAGAGACAAGCCTGATCTATCTCCCTGCACAAAGGAAAGACACATGTGGATGCCACTAGCTGTTATGGATAGCAGTCGGTGACACACACACACAAACACACACACACTACTGTCTCAGATGGCCTTCTATGGCAATGCCTTTGCTTCTAAATGGATTGAAGCTAACTGAGGATAAGTTAGTGTGATAATGGACAGTTCATTGTTTTGAAACAAAGTTTGGGCCTGCAGAGGTTTGCATAGGGATTAGGGATCACTGTAGCAATTACAAGAATGAGTATGCTACAAATCTAAAGGTAATAACGTTTAAAAGTAACATCTTAAACTGTCCCAGCGTCCTCTATATACCTTCATTGCTCTTCTCTGTGGTGATGGTGCTGTGTTCTGTCCTTTTGTCCACTGTGATTCAACAAACACGTTGAACTAAGTGATTCCAGTGAGTCCATACATTAAACATCTCTCTCTCTCTCTCTCTCTCTCTCTCTCTCTCTCTCTCTCTCTCTCTCTCTCTGGCCATTTGCCCTGTAATGAATATTACATCTCCATCTGTATCTTACTACATATTGTTTCCTTTGCACTGTAATAGTGTGTGTGCGTGTGTAATAAAGCGAGATAAATAATTTGTGTATACTTCATGAGTATGTGTTTATGAGAGAGAAAGAAATAGAGGAAGAAAGAAGCATGGCGTATTGTGTATGTGCGTGTGTGTGTGTGTGTGTGTGTGTGTGTCAGGGACCTCCCAGTTGGTTGGTGTGCTTTCAAGGCAGGCCTCAGGCTGATCCTAATCCAACCCCCCGATTGCTCTAGTAGTCTACAGTTTCAAAGCCATCTCCTACTTGGGCAGCCTGCTAAAACTTTCTCTCTCCAGGCTGCTCACAGCAAGTTTAAAACTTTTTTATGAAAAATAAAAACATCTATCTATCACATATTATAGAAGTATATCCAATAATGAAATTGTTATGATTGTCTTGCTTGTTTGATTCTGAGGAAATTAGAAATAACTATTAAAAATAATATTGTTAGTTAGTGTGTGTGTGTGTGTGTGTGTGTGTGTGTGCCTGTTTGCGTGTGTGTGTGTGTGTGTATGTGCGTGTGCCCTCCCCTTCTCTATGCTCATTGGTTCTTCTGCAGCGACCCATGCTGGATGTGTGGTGCTGGGCCTGAGAGCACAGATACAGCCTTAGATACAGATGCAGAGTACAGCTGAGGTGTATTCAATCTAGCAGGACACCTCCTTCATTACCCTTGTGCAACCTGGCAACCGTATCCACAGCAATGGGGAAGCAGGGGCTTCCGCGTGCACGGTGACCGCAGAGAGGCGATCCCATTGGCTGAGTGCCCTCGCACAGCAGCGCATGAGTGTTAGCGTGTGAGGGCACACAGAGAACGGGGGAGAAGAACGTGTCAAGGAGAGAGGAAGAAAAGGCCCAATATAGAGTACAGAAAAAATAGGAGTCTATTGTGTTCTTGTAGGGGTGTAAACTAAACACGCAGATAAACTCCATTCAGAGGAAGAAAGAGTCGTCGTAGTAATGGAAGAATGTTTACTGCTCGTTCATGTTGACATGGAGTGAAAGCTGTAGAATAATACAAAGTTAGAGTATGTGTGTGTGTGCGTGTGCATGTGTGTGTGTGATACGCGAGCCCGGCGTAACTCGTGAATCGACGGCACGGCGAACCAATCACGCCCTTCAGCGTGCGACCGCTTTGCAGGTGAGGCGAGGACGCTGTGAGTCCAGTCTGGCGAGCACGTCCTCTGCACTTGATGTAGGACTTCCAAAGCGTTGGCAAGAGTTCAGCCACGGGTCCGTCTGCACCGGCCAGATTTAAATGTGGCCCGTGTGTCAGGAGAAGACAGCTTTAACATATATTACCATCTCCTGGCTGCACCAGAGAGCAAGTCACTAGTTATCTATGCTGACCTCTGACCCTTAGATATACACTATGTAGATTAGGCTGGCAGAGCGGTATGCGCGCGCTCGCGCGTGTGTGTGCGCGTGTGTGTGTGCGTGTGTGCGCGTGTGTGTGTGTGTGTGTGTGTGTGTGTGTGTGTGTGTAAAGGCACAGTATACACTTGTATGCACACAGTCAAACGCACACACACACTATTACCTCAGGTGTGACTTCCCTGCAGACAAACTGCCTGATTCACACCACTCACCTTAACAGTTTTCCTATTAGTCTTCAGGATGCAGTGCAGTGCTATTCTGGGTTCACCGCGGCAGGCAAGCAAGCGCGCATAAAGGCACACACTTTGCTGGTGTAGCTCGGCTGACGCCGAACAGTTGACTGTGACAGTACCTTTGAGTGAGTGAGTGAGTCATGTTACACTAGCCTGCAAAGGTGGCGCTTCTAACTGGGAGGTTTATTTAGCGCACCTTTCTACACATAATTCACCTCAGTAGCTTATCTTACCTGCCCCTGTTGATGCGCACGCACACACACACACACACACACACACACACACACACACATACACACACATACATTCTGTGCAAATGAACAAACTCAATTACAGTCACTTTATTTCACAGCGGGAGCCTACGTGCATCATGCCTCACCAACGGGCGCGCTCAAAGCGTCACGGTGCTCCGCTTTCCTACCCTTCTCCTCCTCATCTGTTTAGTTTGTTGTCAACGTCATCAGTGCCGCTGTGTTCCTCAGAGCGCTTTGACAGCAGAGACACAAGACTCCCTGAAAGTACAGGCAGAGAGCGCGCCTGGGTTGTGCATGTTGGCGTAGTGGAGATGTATCGAGGCTGACGCTAACATTGTGGGATGGAGATGTAGAGGATTATGAGTCGGGACATTTCCGTGATTTATTTTGCATAAACAAAAACCACTGACGATGAACCAGGTCCATTTCGGAACACGGCAGCAGAAATGCAGCTCGTGAGATTGGAAACAGTATTTTATAATGGAGGGTGACATTTTTATGTCCCTGCAATTCACATTACATACGCCCGCACTGTTACTCCCTGTCTCACTGACTGATTTCCAGCCCAAGGACTGTGTTATCATGTGCTCAGCATGAATCATTTATCAGTACCAGCAGAGATCAGAGTGAATTCTTCAGGAGTGTCTGTGTGATCTAAACTGGAGCAATCCCACTCAAAGTTCAAGCATGTAAAATTACTGTAACTAAAGCCACTGTTTTGGTACCAGAATTATGCCCATTCATTTTGACGCAGTGTGCTGGGCATTAAGGGGTGGTCTCCACTGTTATTTTTGTCCTTCGCAGAAAGCACGCTTAGCCAGGATACGAATCGCCAAGACGGGAAGCTCCTCTGCCTTCATCCACAGCAAGAGAAACGGCCTCTTCAATGAAGCACTGGAGCTCACGGTAAGACTCGACCAGTAGGTCCGTCAGGAAACACTTAATCAGAGACGGCATGCCACTGTATTCGATGTGCTTCGTGCTATCCTCAGCCGCAGAATGATTTGTTGTGCAGTAAAGGTTTCGATTCTTTCACATAGTTCAGTAAGTAAACTTCGATCGCTGACCCTTTCTTTCTGTATAGGTTATTTAAATGCAGGCTGTGTCTTCTCAGTAGTAGTTAACTGTGATCTCATTAAAATGGCTCTAATGTGAGCTTCTCAACTCCATCTATGAAGACAACCCCAGGCAGCACATTAGGAAGTATAAGTGCAACTATACCAGAAAAACAGTACAGCTAACAACAACTTCACTGGCCCAGGGCTGAAGCCAATCCCCCCCTTGCATTCCAACCCATCTCCCATCTCACACAAAGCATTGGAGGGAACCAGAATAGCATGGTGTGGATAGCTAAGCTTAAGTTTCGGTCAAATGATTATAATCATCTTCCATCTATTATTAAATCAATATCATACATACACCAGCATTACCAGTAATTATTTAGAGCACCAGTGCATTATCGATTTTGTCATTTATTGCAAAGATTTGTACTCCTTAGCAATCCTACAGTGTTTGAAGGAGTGAGGACAGCCAAACAACTGGTCTTTTCTGTTTTTCCTAAAAGCCTGTAATACATATACTTTTATTACCAGCACTGTTATATACAGGTACACCTAGCTGAAACAGAGGGCCCTAGTTTCCGGGTCAAGACGCAAGCGGACGGCGCACAGCGCAGGTTCACGGCGCAGGTCCATCTAAGGTGTGGCCAATACTTTATTTGCTAATTTCGGGACATGTGGGACAGTGGCGGTAATCGGGTGCAACGCTGGCACATTTGTTAAAGGGTTGACTTAAAATGAATAAATTAACAGCAGGGGCGATGAGGGCTGTCTTAAATTCTGACCAATAAAATCAGCTCCTCATTCCCTTTAATAGCAATGCTTTCTCTATCATGACGAACTGAAAGTGTCACAATGGGCAGCTACCAGACCGGCTAAAATAGAAAATATTCTTTGTTGTAATGACACACATGTACATAACATACAGATAGCGTATTTGATTTTGGATAATTGTGTGTTTAATGCGCATAAAGCCCAGAAACTACCACACCTGCGCCTGCACATACGTGGTCTGACTAGGTGGATATGCTAGTGCAATATGCGATACTTGGTTTTATTTGACACCAAACTAGCACTAAGCCACCTATTTGTGACTGACACACTCTATACTGCGCCCCAACGGCCATATTTCGGCGCAAGTGAAATTAGCAAACAGAAGCAGGTGAGAGAAAATCCATGTCACTACATCTGCGTTAACGATGCTACCGCCGGCCTTGCGCCGTCCGGAAACTAGAGCCCAGAATGTTCAGCTTGAAGGTAGAAAAATCTCTCAAAAATGACATGAGGCCTTTAATAAGATTATTCCAATAAAATCTAAAATGTGGATACATTTGTAATGGTGTTGATTGTTTCTGTATGTGTTGTTATTATTATTATCTTGGCTAGTATGATTCCACAAGGGGTGGTTCCAAGCTTGAACTTGGTGCGTGGTATGAGATGTTTCTTTTAGAGGACCAACTGATAAAAGAGGCTGCGAGCCACAGAAGTGCACTAGTGTTGAGCAGCGATACAGTAGCACTCAGTAGCCAGCAGGGTGGCACAGACAGACCACTGATGTGGGCTTCCAGTGGCACGTAGCACAACTGAAATAACTCAGCCCAGAGAAGCATCTGTGTTCTGCTGTGCAGTAAGTAGTGCGCACGCAGGTGAGCAGGCTTGCTCAGGACAAACCTAGTCATCAGCAGCGGAATGTTCCCTCTCAGCAAACAGACTTCCATTTACAACAGCAGACAACTGCTTAACAAACAGAAATCGCTACTACAAATCTTTAAAAAACACGGCAGTTGCTTTGCCTTTGGCAGCGCTGTGCAGCAAGCAGGATCGGCCCCACTTTGTGTTGCATAAACAGCACTACCGCCGGTCCTGTAGGGAAGACGGCGCGGCCGTTGATGACTGATGCAACGCATTGAAAGACTGTAGCTCTCCAACAGCACTCTGACAGACAGAATGATGGCATTCTGCAGTGAGCTGCACAGAAATGCTCTCAGGATCAAGGGCCTGCTGAGGCCACTATTTCAAACAGGCAATGAGTGTTAGTACACAAGCCTGTTTTCACTGTAGATCCTCAGATCACATTTACACATATCCTTGTAACTGTGAATATATAAGGATAGAAATATGATTCCGATAATTGAAAAAGAATACACCTTAAATCACCTTTAATACTGGCAATTATATTTGTGTTTATAATCAGATAATAACATCCTTCTGGACTCAACAGGGGAATGCTGAGGTGTGCTTAGTAACTATTAATATTCTACATCTGTCATGTTTAAAAATACTTAATTTTCAACTATTTTCTATATAAGTTGTGTACATTATTAAAAAAATGTCAAATTGAAAGTAAAACCACAGAACATGATAAATACCCAACCACATTTACATCTGTGTTTGGAATATGGCTTTTAAAATATATGAAAACTAAATTCATCCATTGACCCCAGGGCATGAATAATTCTGTACATTTCTGTGATTTAATTTTTGATATCATGTTCATCTGCTAGTCCAGGGGTAGGGAACCCTGGTCCTGGAGAGCCGCAGCCCTGCATGTTTTAGATGTCTCCCTGCTCCAACACACCTGATTCCCTATCCCTGTGCTAGTCCCTTTACTGTCAGGACCCATGGATGTAGAGGGATCATTCCACACCCCACGCATTCTCTGACTCACTTCAATACTTCTAGGAAATGAGCATCATATCCAAGCCACCGCCGAACTACAAATAGCACCTACCTACTAGTGCATGCGTGCACACACAAGCGTACAGGCGTAAGCACACAGAAAATGAAATATGATTTATTCTAGATTTTATACATCTCATCACATCTACCTGGCCCCAGCTGATCTTATCAAATGTGCCTTTCAGAGTCATAATGCGAATCAATGTGTCTGAGTGGCGTTGCTGTGGCCTTACTAGACAGAACATGAACCCTAGTAAAACTGTGTCCGTATGTCTCCTTTTGTCTCCTTCTTCACGTGAAGCAAGTACCTTACAAGATGAACCTTTCAGATCAGGTACAGAGCCAGCTGCATACCCCTCCACACCTGATTATAGTCTCCGTAAGGAAACTGTAGCATTGGGAGTATTGTATGTATATGTATATGTGTGTGTGTGCGTGTGCAGAATTCCATTGAGGATGAGCAGCAGTTAAGCAAGTCTACGTCTCTATTAGAGAGCCAGCACCACCATCTGTTGCACTGTCTGGAGAAAACCACTGTGAGTACACACACGCACACACACACACACTCTGTTTGCACCTTAATTATTGATGAGTATTCAGTAATAAAATAAGCACATATGTGTGGAGCCGCAGACCTCTTCTAAACATCTATACAATAATCTGTAATCACACATTACCCAAACAAGACCCGACATTTTGATTTGGTTCTTGAGAATAGTTTAAATCAATTTCTAGTCAACATTGCATTGGCTAGTACAGCCTGATGCTAGAACATTTGTGCAGTTCCTGAAGGCAGCATACTGCTTGCATGCTCATATGATATAGAATTCCAATGCACGAAGAAGCTGTTCTATACAGCCTGGCATGCAATGTTGAATACATGCTCATGCACATCACACCATGCACAGACACTAAGATATTAATTCCATACTGTGTGTATATTTGTTCATGGAAAGTTTGAAGCCCTCATGTAATTCATTGGAGGGAAAATATAGTAGAATGTGGCAAAATTTGAGTCCAATATTGAGTCCAAAAAACTAAAGGGAAATACAGTTGCTTGCACACACACATACACAATCTTATAAAAAAAAAGTCTGGAAGAGTAATTGTCCCAGGCTGTTATCCAGAGAACGAGAGGCGACATCAACACAATATCGCACACACACACAGCTATGGTTTCTCTAAATGTACTTTTTTATGACTCGCTCTCGGCCTGTAGCTTTTCCCGCTTCGACTTACCATCTCTCTCTCCCTCTCTCTCTCTTTCTCTCTCTCTCTCTCTCTTTCTCTCTCTGTGTGTATTATAGTTCAAGTTCAGGCTTTATTAGCATGACAGTTATTGAAACAGTATTGCCAAAGTTAGAGGGCAGGTAGCAATAAGAACAACAATATTACAGACAATATTCCCACAGTAATAACACCAGTGATAACATGAACAATAACAGTCGGTATTTAAAATATACGATAACAGCTAAAATAATAATAATCTGAATAATAACAGTAACAGCAATGACAAAAAATAAAATGTGTCTATGTGTCTCTCTCTCTCTCTCTCTCTCTCTCTCTCTCTCTCTCTCTCTCTCTCTCGCTCTCTCTCTCAGAACCATGAGTTCATGGACGAGCAGTGCTACCAGCAGAGCTACCTAGAGGCGGGTCTGCAGACCTACCAGTCCCAGAGCCCGTCCCTTTCCAGCCAGGACGGCGTGACGGGCACCTGCTGCAGCCGGCGGAGCAAGAAGTGCCACGGCGCTTTTCCCAACGCCAGCGCCCCGTCGGGCGTACACGTGTCCCCGCGGACGCGTGCACACCTACACACCTTGCAGGAGCTCAGCACCATCCACATCCAGCCCCTCAGCAGCAGGTGAGACGCACACACGGGAGATTTCTCCGGAGAGTTCTGTGTAATGGCAGCGCAGCTCAACTCAACACCAAAGGGCTCTTTGATTCGTCATCTGCCGGGTTTGTTGTGTTGAGCTGCAGAAATAAGACCGCTTTTTACCGACTGTGTTGATCGTGCCTCAGAAACCACCGTAGTTAGGCCTCTTTAAAAGCACTCATTACTTGCTTTATAATATTACATGGATTATTTTCTGTTGCTTACTTTTTATTTGGATTTGTTACCACTTGTGAGTAAGGCTCTTAATAATAGCCCCCCCACACACACACACACACACACACACACACACAATTGATGTACATTACAGTGACATCACGTAATCTGATTACACCATTAGTTGAGCGGACAAGTGGCGTGTTCTTCACGTGCCGTGTTGGATGGTTGTTCACCCATTCACACCCTTTCCCTGTGCTTTGTGTAGGTCAGGGTCCCCCAATCCTGGTCCTAGAGGGCCGCTGCCCTGCATGTTTTAGACGTCTCCCTGCTCTACACAACACAGCTGATTCTAATGAATAGCTCGTTATCAGGACCTAGTCATTAGAATTGTGTGTGTTGGAGCAGGGAGACATCTAAAACATGCAGGGCAGCGGCCCTCTAGGGACCAGGATTGGGGAACCCTGGTGTACATCCATGTGAAGCAAGTTACTTCATTGTGTTTATTAGTAATGAGTATTCTGTGAGTATTCTGTGTAGCATCCTTTTTCGAGTTCCATCCATAGTTCCATCATGTCTTCTTAGACGTCTATCCCGACACGGACTATCTGATACTGAACAGGCCATGTATTAAGACAAATACCGGTATACCGCTAAGTGCTGCCATGGGAGGCAAATATACTATTTATCATACTGTACTGATGAAGATCTGTGTGACTGTATGTGTGTATTGTTCGGTGCAGTAGCCGCTCCAGTCTGAATATGCGCGTGGACGACCCGGCTGCACTCAACTGCCAGAGTGGCCAGATCACCACGGCGATCATCAGCATTCCCACGCCGCCAGCAACAACTCCTGAGGGCGACGCCCATCCTGCTGCAGGGGCTGCCCACCAGAACATTGTGAAGGTGTCCGCACTGTGAGGACTGGTGTGCAGGCTTGTTGCGCAGGAAGGCTTAAAAGAAACTTGCTCAGATAGACTGCAGGACAAGGAGGTGGACTGGGAATAACATAGGAGTCATTTTGAGCCGTCTGACTGCGGTGGAGCTTGCCCTCTGCTGGACATGTACTGTAATGACATGGATTCCCTGTACAGATGGGAGGACAGCTTTTAGATACAGTCTGTGAGCGTGCGAGTGTGTGCGTGCCTGTGTGTGAGTGTACATGTGTGGTTGAAATGGTTAATATATTAGATGAGGGGTGTGTCAAAGTGTAGAGTACCTCCAAAGTATCAGACATGTCTGCAGAGTACCGATAAGTTGTGTCTCATTGCACAAAGCACCTTTATTTTCCGAATCGTAACTCCAGCTGGATCTGTATGGTATGGTCAATAGGAGACGAGAGAGAAAATAAATTGCATCTGTCTAAGGCAATGACAAATGCCTGTAGATGGTGAAAAACAACATTTACACTTAATAAGTACTCTCATTTTTATGTTGGTGTTGTTTTGGTCCACTTATCTGATAGATTAATTTACCACAATTTCAGGACAGTGTTATTACACTCAAGTGAAAAAGATAACAATCTGGTAGGTGTCTGTTTTTGGGATACTGGTGAGTTTCATAGTTGTGAATGTGTATATAAATGTACGCTAGCTAGCGGATTTGTGGTCATGATTACAGGTATGTGCCTGTGTTTGTGGGAGTGTATGTGGGTGTGTGAGTGAGTCAACAGAAAAACCTATGTTTGAATTATGAAAGTCACCATGGCTCATTATATGGTATATTGGACAAGCTGCCAGTCTGAAGGGTTCATTGTACACATTTCCGTCCCAAATTCTCAGCTATATGCCTTTTATACAAGATGTGCCTCTTTTGTTTGAGTAAAAATATATACATATATATTTTTTTTCTTCTTTCTGTTAATGGATGCTTCTCTCGCTTGGCTTTTGAAATGCAATGGACCTAGAAATAAAACACAACCTTTTACAGTAAAAAGCAAACCAAAAAAGATGTATTTTGACCTCAAACTACCACAATTGACTAAAAGCACAAGGCATTCTGCTGAGAATTTCTGACCCAAATCTGTCCTGAGCCATGGTTCGCTGTGAATATTGTTAATAGATTATTTTTTAATATTTGACCATTGTTTGGCAGAGCCAGTGAAGCTTTCTTCTTGCTCTCTTTTCTCTCACCCACTCTATTTCTGACTCTCATTGTTGTCCTGGTGTACCCCTCCCTCCTGTGTGAACGACGGTATGCTTTTAATAGCCGTTATAGTTGTCACTTTTATTTTTCCCTTCAAAACTCAGCGGGCATTTTTTTAAAGTTGTTAATTATGTGTACTCTTTGTGGTAAGGAAACTTGATGTTTGTAATTTTTGTCCTTCTCAGTGTTTCAAAGAATTTATTGTTCATTGGATTTCTGTGTTTAATTTCCCTTTCCGACGAACTTGAAGAGGTTGTCTGTTGTCACGGTGACAACAGAGACATTTTGGACAATGGATGAGCCATTTAAAGGTCTCGAGCACCAAGTTTGCATTCTTCGCAGTGTGTACTTTTAACTCCAAGCCCCACATTGTTCAACTTCAGGAATATTTCAGAGTTAACCCTTATAAGGCGGCTACTTTAGGAACTCTGGACCCTAATGATCGGTCTAAACTTCTCGTTGATCTTTTTCATCATGAAAAGCTGAACTGACATGATTTAGTCTTGTGTTTAAATAGATTATTTTGCCTCTGGTGAGCCATCAGAGCAGGGTTCAACAATGTAAATCCTAGCACAAAGAAGAACCCACCTAAAGAATAGTTTGTAATTTTTGATGTCTATTACTATATTTACCTGTGTGATCACCAAGTAAATACAGTTTTCATGTTAAAGCTGCTACCTGTAATTAATATATTATGCTTCTTTTGATGGACAAAGAAGCAGAAACACATCACTCCCGGTGTTTGAGCGCGATATTGGACCAGGTTCTGTGGGTAGGGATATCCATATTTGTAGTTCTCACTCACCAATGACGATGTTTGAGCACGATATTGGACCAGGTTCTGTGGGTAGTGATATCCATATTTGTAGTTCTCACGTGCGACAAATGAAGATAAGGTACAAATTATAAATGGCAGCATGCATATGTTAGCATGCCACGAAAAGGGCATTGGAAACACATAAAAAGATAGAAAACTTGCAGATATCAGTTTTAATCCATCCACCGGATATGTGTATGTATATGGATGTAAATCATCTTGATTTGGATTTACATGCACATAAAGAGACATGAACCTGCCTTCTCCACAGTTTTGATAGACTATTGGTGGAGACACAGGTGGGTGGAGAGTAGTTAGGGAGTTAAGGGTGGTGACGATAACATTTAAGCACCACAAATCAGTTTTTTTTACCGGCAACAATAACATGGTTTTCACATCAAATCCATTCAAAGCTTCTTTAATGTTACGTCAAGTTTATGAAAAATATGTCTCTGTTTCATTGCAATGTGTTTAACAATGCTGAAAGCAGTTTCAGGTTTCATGTCCTTTTAAATATTATTCAATGTGTACCTTAAGAAAAGAACGTAAGGCCATTGCTCACTTTTAAGCTGTTACTTCCGTTATCACATGAAAATTATATTAATCAAGGTCACACAGACAGATCTGGGCATGGACATCAGAAATGATCAAATTAAAGCTGATGTAAGTAGGTTTTGTGAGTTGCACTGAGAGCTAGCTAAAAATAAAAGCAAGAGCTAGTTTTTGTATATAAACAAAACATAAGCCCACCACCTCCTTCTCTGCTCTCTGGAGCCAGTTGGTCAGACATTGCAAGACCCATTGACAACTCTGTTGTAGCAGTGTGTAGCATTCATGTGATTGACAGGAAAGGTAGATTTGCCAGACCAATCAGGGTAAAGAGGCCCTTGGTCAGAGATCTTCGGTCATGGTGATACATCTAAGTAGACTATAGCCAAGGGTTGTCAATCTGAGCACATGTGACGCATTTGAATTTGACTTGCTGATATTGTAGCTGTCGGATGTCTGACATGTCCAACACATTACCTAAAATATGAATGCTCTAAAATCCTGCCTACATAATCTTTAACACTTAATAGTTGCCAGCCATTACCCTCCTTTGATTTGTAACAAAACACCAGTAGAAATGTTTAGTGCACAGACTAGACCCAGGGTCTAAAGGTCCATTCTACACTATGGGCTGTGCAGTATAGGTCTCTGATGTGGATTGTAATCATCCAAAATATTAAACACAGAGATAGAACATAGCACTTTACCTCCATGATATTACTAGTAGTGGCCTGGCACTATATTACTAGTAATGTAGTATTGTACACAGTGACAACAGCGGCCTAGACCAAGTTATAGCGTTTAGCAAAAATGTAGGACAAATGTACCTTGATTAAAGTAAAAAAATATATAGACACAAGCACAGACAGCTAGGGAACTTGTGGTGTCAATATGTACATGGGGAAGGGGGGGGTTGGGCTATTGACACTGACTTTGTCTTCACAGCATTTTAAGTCTGACACACAGACATTCTATAATGCAGGCAAAAATGAACTATGATTCACTTTCTGTTGCTGAATCAAGATGAAGGATATATTGTGCCAGACAGTTGAAATTACTTAAGTTGACATCTCTGTGCTCAGTGTCAAATGATTAATATTTCATTACAAATTGCTAAAGGGAGGTCTGTGATTGTGTTTGTCTCTTTCTCTCCGTCTGTAGCGTACTGTCCTTTTCAGCTTGGTCAGTTTCTATTCTATTCTTTGCCCTTCTCTGCCACCTGTTGCTGTTGAGACTACTGCTGTGCGTATTTTGTCAGGTGTTCGATATTATTTATGACCTTGTCTTGTGTCCCAACTGTGAAACGCCTGATAAAACATCTATGTCTGCCACAAACTGAAAAACCTGTGGACTCTCCTTTTATACAAGTATTGTGTGCGTGTGTGCGCAATGAAGTTATGTCTAATTCCGGTGAAGACAAAAGCAGAAGCATATTCTTCCAGTAGTGGATCTTCTGGTACATACAGTAAATGAACACAGTGCAGGTAAGTGGGAAATGCTGGGTGTTTCTCAATGTTAAGGAAGGATCCTTAGCGGCTGGATTTCAAGGATGCTATATCATCAAATCTCGACAAAGTACCGTTCCAATGTCTAGGATGCTTTAGAATTCTACCAAGGACTCGACTAGGAAGGCACTTGGAAGAATCCGTCCTACCAAGGAAGCATCCTTCCTTGACATTGACGGTGTTTCTCAATGTCAATGATGCTTCCTTAGGACGGATCCAGCCAAGTGCCTTCGCCTTCCTAGGCTAGGAAAGAAATTCGAAGAACACGTAATGGAACTGCCTAGCTAGTGTGCAAGATGATATCATTCAAAAAAAGGCCCACCTTCAAAATCATTATGCTTAATTAAACCGCGCGTTTCGTTTTTTAATAACAGTTGAAAAAACAATGGATCGTGCTGTATTGTTAGTTTCGTTTTGTGCCATTTTACAATCTCTACTCTTTTGACGTTCGCACAGGATTGTGGGTATTTTTAGACGCGAAGGATGCACAAATGCATCCTTCAAAATCCTCTGATCGAAGGACTGAGTCCTTGGTAGAATTCTAAAGCATCCTAGACATTGGAACAAAACTTTGTCCAGATTTGATGACGCAGCATCCTTGAAATCCAGCCCCTAAGGATCCTTCCTTGACATTGAGAAACACCCTGAGAAACACCCGCTGTCTATTCAACACTGTTGTAGTGGACACCCGGGAAAGGAGGAGACGATCTTGCGGAGTTCCTCCCGGAACTGTCGTGTGGCCATGGTGTATATGAGAGGGTCCACAGCAGCCGGCACACAGGTCAATACAATGGCTGAAGTCTCCAGCTCAACCAGGAACTACGAGAAACCATATAAGACAGTAAAGCACATGCTCCAGTGAATTGGTGCACAGAGTTTCGAACAACAAAACAAGACTGCATTGTTTTTTTCCCCCCATCGTCCATGCCTTGGCCTTCATGTATCATCATGGGTTAAATCTATTTATATTATGTTATTTAACAACAATGCACTCAGATGTGATTACATTATACTCACAGGGATCGTTTTCTGCCACGAGATGATGTTCATCAGCAAAGTCACCACCATGGGCACCCAGAAAAGCGTAAAAACAATGATGATACACCCAAAACGTTGCGCCAGTTTCTCCTCCATTCGTTTCTTCCCCTGCTCTTTGATGTGCGGCGTTAGGAGGCATATGTCCCCCACAATCTCTGGGGGTCTTCCAATGGCGTTTTCCGAGAAACTGCTAGCCTGTGCCACTGTGAAGATCGTCCGGCGTGATCGCTGCTGGCTCCGTAGCGGCAGCAGAGATGGGTGAAGGTAGAAGGAGTGCAATAGAGTTGTACGGGGCGGTGTGGTTGCGACACCGAGCCGGCTCCACACCCGTCTTGCCGCGGTCGGCCTCAGCTGGATCCCGCTGTCTAAAACTTTATGTCGGTGTTGCCTCACAACCATAAAAATGCGCACGTAATGAATCACTATCAGCGTTAGGGAACAGCCCCACAATGGCACTAGTATATAGACTGCAAATATATCTGGAGAGCGCTGGAGATGGTCTTCAGAATAACCCCAGATGTGACTACTACGGCAGAGCATGTAGGTCAGAGTTCGCGTGGAAATGGTGAGCGAGACAATAGCTAAGGTTAATCCGCAGACCCAAATGAACAGAATCCAAAACCGAATCCTAATCTTTCTTCTCTCAGTTTGAAACGGGAAGGCGATGGCTTGGAAGCGCTCCACGCTGATGCTGACCAACGTAATCAGCTGAACTGAGCTGCAAAGAGCATAGGAGAACTGTTGCAGGGAACACAGAAACGCAGATGCCTCGTTGTCTTTCCAGTCATTTATAAAATAAAAGAGTAAGAGCGGTGTGTCCACGCAGCATTTCAGCAGGTCACTAGCAGCCAGACTGACCAATAGCGCGTTATTTATGGTCCGGAGCCTTTTGGTTTTGTACACTACCCAGCAAACCAACAGGTTGACAATTAAACCCAGAATAAAACTTAAACTTAACACTAGGCAGTTAAACACAAAGAGCATCGTGCCCATGTGTGAACCGTGCGTTCCATTCCAAATAGTATTCGGAGCCATATCAAGTTTTTGGTGCGGTTTTACTTGTCATTTTTTGTCCCCTTCATTGTCTGCCAAATATGCGTCACTAAGACAGAATCAGCGTCACTAGAGCGAAGTAATTGCATAGGCTATGCAGAACAAATTGAAAGCCTAATTTATCCTAATAGGAATACAGAGCTAACAATTACTATAGTATGACGCTGTAATCTTCAAGTCTCGACTGTAGTTGTAACAGCACGCTGAAGCACCTGCTTTTTAGGGGATCTTATAAATGTGCTGCCCATACCTGATTGGATGAGGCACTTTTGATTAGCCTGTAATTGCCAGCAATGTCAAGTGTTATTCAATCAAGTCTGACCTGGCTGTTCCCAATTACCGTTGAAGCCACATGGCCAGGTTTCTGCAAATATTAATACATATGGATTGAGCTAAGCAAATTAACCATAAAAGTAAATAACCAAGAATATCTAATTTATTAGAGTAAGAAAGAAAGAAAAAAAAATGTTTTCAATACATGTGCCTCATTGATACTTTGTTTAGCTAAAGAATAAAATTAGCATTCATAGTAAAAACAAAAAGCACGTCTTTAAGGATTCCATGTGCCCAAAGTACATTTTCCAACACAATTGTTACATTTAGCAGGCAGAGAAGTCTCAATATACAATACTAACAATTAGACAGTCAGTCTTTCAACAGCTCCTTCATGTAGACGGCATTCATACGATAGGCTGCCATCCAGTTGTGGGCAAGACAATAGTGGCCATGGTAACCATGCCGATCAAGGGGGGACATGGAGGCATAGTAATCCTCCCAGGCCTTATAATAGGCTCTCCAGTAACTTTCATTAGTCCACTCCATTTCTTCCTCTTCGGTTTGAGTCTTTTCGACCCTCTCTCGCTTTCGCTCTTTTTTGGGCCCACCTGAAAACCTTTTGCTCTCTGTCCCACACTCATCCTCCATTTTCCTCCCGTTATTCATTACCGTCTTTCCTGGCGTCCTCTGATTGGACGGCCTGTCTGCGCCCGGTGCAGGTGCTTGCCCAGCTCGTGCCTTGGCTTCAGTGGGCCGCGCCTTAGGGTTAGCTTGGACAGACCTGTGGAGGAGTGTGTCCATCTTGTGCTCGGCTCCTCCTCCAGTCTCCTCCGGTCCCCCCCCCTCAGGGTCTGATGAACCAGAGGCTGACCTTGAAGGTGAAGGGTCAGGGTTCATTTGGATAGGAGGGGGCGGCGCTCTTAGCGGAGGGCGTGTGCAAGTACGCATGACAGTGGCGCCGGCGTCATCGTGGAGCATGTGCGACTCTTGGCGCCTGTTCTGGCCGTCCTGCTCCTCTCCGTGACCTCTGAACTGCCTGATGACCTCCACTGTGCGGCCCAGCCCTTCCGTCATGAAGCGGTGGAAGTCTAGCTCCGCCTCCTCAAAGGTCACGACCCCTGAGCTCTGGCACTTGAAGGAGTTTAGCGAAGGGATCTTTGGCAGGGCCTCCTGCAGTTCCTGACGAGAAGGAGCCACGGGATTGGTTGGAGCCTGAGGAGGGACAAGAGGGGAGAGAGGCACCTTGTCCTCTCCCTTCACCTCCCTGCGCCTAGGCGAAGGATCGCTCTTCGTCAGCCGCCTCAGACCGCCGTCCTTCGGGGCAGCCGGCTTGACTTCCTGCTCTGTGGAGGCGAAGGAGGTAGTCACCAGGGCTTCAGCCTTGGCCCGTCTTTTCTTCTCCGTCTTGGGGAAGAGCAGCGCCGTAGCCCCTGGGGAGGAGGCCTCCACAGAGATGTCCCAGTCACAGGATTCCTCCATCAGCCCAGGCTCTATCGGGGCTGCCAGAAGGGAAGTGTGGAACTTTATATACACACACACAGACACACACACACACTAGGGCCGGACGATACGGCCAAAATGCATATCACAATATATTCCTTAATTTCAGAAATATTGCTAAGAATGCCCGCAGTACTTACAAACTTCTGAAAAATGCATTAGATGAACACTGTTATTTTATTTATGACCTAGAATTTATGAAGGTTATATTTATGTCTGCCAGTAGGTGTCAGTAGCGTCCTCATGTGTGCGTGATCCCATGAGCCAAGTGCCATCTAAGACGTGACCGACTGATATCGAGGAAGCTGACATAATGCATAATATTATGCCTGTTACATTACTGCTGGGTGAGAGAGTTAATAAAATTGTTTTGCACGTGAAAGCAGCCCACTACAGCGTGTCTGTAGTGCAAGTCATCACGCACGTACGGGTAGTGTTATATTCTTTGTGTTCGCCTTCAATGCCGGTAGGTTACAACTGACTACTGCGCACTTCAGTGACAAATGCTGTGTCATTAATAGCCTATCGAAATACCGGAAATCAGTTTAAAAATCATGTCACCGTTATTGAAAATATGTATACCGTGGTATATATGGATATTGAATTATTATCCAGCCCTAACACACAGGCACGCACACAAGATGAGCTACACACTTGAGATGCTTCGTTTGTTTGCATCTGATGGTGGACAGGACTCACCTGGCAAAGGAGACAGACTCAGGTTGCACCTTTGAGCAATAGCCATCATCTTGTTCTCCTCCTCGCCATGGCAACAGTAGGTCACCGCCAGTCCCTGGGTGCCTGCAAACAAAGTACACTCCTCATGAGAACCTATTCACAAGTGGTTGAGGAAGGAGGAAATGAAGGTCACGCACGGCAGTGTGCATTTACTCCCTTACACACACACACACACACACACACACACACACACACACACACACACACACACACACACACACACCTTGTTTCCTGGACAACATGCCAAGAAGACAGGATAATTACAGTAAATAATTGACCTTGCTATTTAGGCCATCTCTGGTGACCACGACAAAAGCCAATCCAAGTACTGGGGCAAGAAAAAAAGTGTCACAAAAACAAGTAAAATACTCTGCTTAAAAGTAATAAATGCAAAAGATATATTCTGTGCTTTTGGAGACATTGCTGATACATTCATTGAACCTCTCTATTCAACTGCCAGCACCTCCTTCAGGATAAATAATATCCACAAAAGGCTTTATAAGAAAAAATAAATGCTTTTCTAAGCTCTGAGCGTTCATCAGCTCACAGAGGACTCATTTTGTTTGTCAGGGTAGTTGTCCATCACCTTAAGTCATGAAGAATACAGTACATTGGGTGATGCACACAGACAATGGCCCACAACACATGTAAATTAATTGAAATTATGTGTCTTTGAATGGCCAAGTCAGTATCGTACCCTAATGCAGGATGCTGTGGTAAAGGAAGGACTGTTCATACACAAAATAAAGGACTGGAGATATTGGAAGAGAATGAGTCTAAAATCCATCCTAAAACCAAATTGGAAAAGCTACGTTATTGCTACTTGCACTAATTTGTCGGTTTAAGCATGCACAACTAACCAAAGCGTCCGGCACGTCCGATTCGATGCATGTATGTCTCCCAGTCCTGGGGCACATCTAGGTTTATCACCAAGTTCACTTTCTCCGCATCAATACCCCTGGAGGTCTGAGAGAAAGGGGGCGGGGTAGAAAACAATAGTAAACAACAGCTGATGAAAAAGATAGTGATTGAGTGTGTGTGTGTGTGTGTGTGTGTGTGTGTGTGTGTGTGTGTGTGTGTGTGTCATCACCAGGTCAGTAGAGATGAGCACTCTGCACTGGTACTGCTTCAGTTTGGACATGGCTTCAAGTCTCTGGTCCTGACTTAGCCCACCTGTACAGAGGCGTCATTATTAACATTATTACATTAGATTAGCCAAATGCCTGGAAAATGCCTCAAAACTATGCGACCTGGCCCCACCTGAAATACAGACAGCAGGAAGGCCTTTGGAGGACAGGATATCTGCCAAGTGTTGAGCCCTGTGGAAACCAAATACAAAACACACACACAATTTAAATTAACTCTACTTAATCTCAATTTAGTAAACAGATAATTCAAATTGTCCTAGTTCACCATCATTGATGAATGCAATAGAATATGCCAGAATTAATCAGTAAAGATGATAATCACTTGACACTCAAGAGCGTCATTAGCAAAATGGAAAGTACGCATTAAATTAAACAGTGACCTTGTGTGCAGGTTGGAAAACACAAGCGCTTGGTTGAATGGTACTTTACTGAATAGCTCCAGTAAATGCATAACCTTCTCCTCAAAAACCTTATGTGGTAGTGCATTGGAGTGCACCAGTTTGTAGTACTGTTTCAATCCTGCCAGGGGGCGCACAAAAACAACATACACTGTAAAATGGCATGTATTCAATTATTCTTTGAGCAATTCCACATTACCAGTTTTATTTTCAGTTAGAAATAATACGCGATCAATCAAATTAACAGCATACAGGAGTTTCCATTGTAATCCAAACCCTGGTCAAGAGAGACGGTCTAGAGACACCCTTACCTTTGAGTCCTGGGTCATTGGGGTTGAGGCGAACAAAGGTGGGATCTCTCATGTAGCGGGTCAGGTGTTGAGCAAGGGATTCTGGGTAGGTGGCAGACAGTGCAAGCATTTGTTTGTTCACTGGCAGAGATGAAAAAATCCAACTGGTGAGACAAGCAAGACATTTTAAAATTAGTTATATTGTAATAATAAACACCATAAGGAAAGTCTGTACATTGTGGTCAAAATAAACTGCTGATTAAGATTCAATCAGGTATTTCGTACATTGCTCAGACACTGGAACAGAGCAGATGCGCTTTAACACAGATGCCTACCTATTCATCAGCAATAAGATTGTAATTGCTCTACGTATAATTGATTATGAGTTGTATGTTTTTCATTTGTTATGGTACTGTAATTGAATGATTGACATTGTGTGTTTAAATGTTGTATGTTGATGTTTTAAGCTGCCCTCTTGGCCAAGTAGCACTTGTAAAAGAGATTTTAACCTCAGTGAGTCTTTTACCTGGTTAAATAAAGGTGTATATATCATCATGACATAAGGCTGCTCGATTATGAAAAAAAGAATAATCATGATTATTTTGGTCAATATTGAAATCACGATTATTTTTATTTTTATTATGATTAATTTGGAAAGATGTTGCATTTACTGCAACATCTTGCAGTCTAGATAATTCCCCATGATCTTACTTGATCTGATCCTGGAAACTTCCCTCCTCCAGTAGTTTATCTGCCTCATCCAAGACAAACAATCTAATGCTAGCTGTAGACAGCATTTCCAATTCAATCAGCTGCTTAATACGACCTGTGCACATGACCATAGAAACAAAGTATGGTTAGAGACAACACAAAACAAGACTAATTCTTTGGCGTTGCATTTGGTCACTGACCGGGTGAGCCCACCGCAATGTGGCATTTCTTCAGGTGGATTTTGTCCTGGCTCACAGGCCTGCCCCCTATGAAGACGTGGCACTCCAGTCCATCCATGGCACTACCGATAGCCATCACCACTGAGTGGATCTGAACGGCTATTTCACGGGTAGGAGCTAGTACTAAAACCTAGGACACATGGTGCAGGGGTAGTAGAGAGGTGCCAACAAACAAACCAGGATGTGAATTAACGTCAGGTTGGATGCTGAAGAGAACAGAAGAAAAAAACCCGGACATAAATATCTCACCTGCGTTGTGGCATTCTCAAGAACCAGCGAGTCCAGTGCAATAGTGCAGAATACGCATGTCTTCCCTGTTCCAGACTTGGCTTGAACAATCAAATCTAAAATTATAGATTAGAAAATGCAGTTACATTATGACAGCTGTGAAACAAAAAAATGAATAAATGAAAAGTTTTTGTTATGCAGAATGCTTAGCTCAGAGAAAATATGCCATAGTATTACTCATGCCTCTATGCAAATGTGATATCAATACACCCATGCACTACGGTACGGTACAGTACAGTAGTCTGTCAAGTCTGACGCACCGAGTCCACAGCGACCCAAAGGAATGGCTTTAAGTTGAATCGGAGAAGGTTTGTGAAATCCTGCTGTGAAAAGTCCATCTAGGACAGGCTTCGACAACAGCAAAGAGCTGAAGTCGATACCATCTGATAATATAACATCATCGGTACGTTGACGGGTTTCAATATTGTGAGCAGCTTTCCTTGAGCAGGCAGCCATGTTGACTGCAGTGTATCCATCAAAGAGCTTTATGTTTGGCATATTATCTGTGCCTTTATCGCCCTCTAGTGATGTGGCGGCACTTGAACAAACACCAAGGTTATATAATGTAAAAAGGATCATGTCTTGTAGTCTTTTCAGATTTGATAAATGTTTTTAAAGGCTGATGGTTGACACCATGTGTCTGTGTTTAGACAATGGGGTCTGTGTTGTATCATTATACAATTCCTTAATTTAACCCATCTTCAAAAACACAGCATTTGCATGTTCTGTTTCTCTGAAAATTAAGTCAATCTCTTTACACATGTAAACATTGATTCATAAAATGAACTCCACCCTGACTATTAAAACATGTTTTGTCAATAATATAGACCTCAACCACGTTTAGGACACAGCAATCAAGCAAAGTGCAGTCTTTAGTAGTAGGCCTATTACACACATGGAATTATACACGATACAATGCGGATCTAAGGATTAAGATTAGAAAATTAAATGTCGTGATTTTGAGCCTCTTTTCTTATCATCCTTATCACGTGTCACGTCCTGGTATCTACGTTTATATACAGCATGGTGCCTCCTCTTCTTATTTCTCATGCGGTTGCTGCTTGCATCGGATGGGGATATTATTGTGTGATTGGTCATTTTCATTCAGGGCCTGCACACATTGAACTCATTGGACGTTTTGAGCACACATTGTTTCCAGACTGCTGAAGCTTGTGGCAGTGGGCTATTATCAAGCAGGGGGTTCATCTATACTAGTGTACACTTTGTATTTATATTCACACCTTCTCCACACAGCATGGTGCTCCCACACTCTGACCTCCTGCCTGGTGGAAACTCTTCCTCACCTTACTCTTCAATCAACACAGCTCTACTGTCTCGCACCGGATACACGGTGCTAGCCGTCACCATTGGGGTGTTCTCCGCCGCAGGCGTCGTCCTCAATGTCCTGGTAATTGTGGTGACGGCCAAACACAAAAAGCTGAGGCAGCCGCTCAACTACGCCCTGGTTAACTTAGCCATCAGCGACCTGGGCTGCGCATTGTTCGACGGTCTGCCCACCACGGTGACCAACGCAATGGGCTACTTCAGCCTGGGCCGCCTGGGCTGCGTAATGGAGGGTTTTGCTGTGTCCTTCTTTGGTGAGTCATCTAAGAGCCAGAGTAAACTACAGGCCTAGATTTAGTCACATAAACCTTCTAAGGCAGAGGTCTTCAACAGGGGGTCCGGGACCCCTAGGGAGTCCTCAGAGGTACAGGGGTCCTCCAAATTATTTGATTCCAAACTTATTTTCTTCAGAAAATAAACATTAACATAACCTGTGCTATAAATATATAAATCTGTCAATAATTATGGTATTGTCTTAGTTAGTGACCTATACATTTAAGCATGGCACCATAGGCCACCCTACACATTATTGTTGACCCGGCAACTAAATATTTTATACTATATGTGATAGGGTGTCCCTGTGCCATGTTTCTATTAGCCGGCATTATTTATAGCATACGTACATGCCAAATGCATATTCGAAGGTTCAAGCCCTATAACCTTGCTCCCTGCTGTAACCATCCTTGAGCAAGGCATGGATAACAGCATTTGCAACATTTTCTTTATTATTAGTATTATTTATTAATATGCTTTATTCAGCACATCTTATTAAAGATGTCTGCACTATAGACTACCCTGTGCAATCTTTGTTAATAATGTCTCTTAATTCAAATGCATGGTCTCATACTGCAGGTATAGCAAGTCTGTGTACAGTGGCTATTATTGCTGTGGAGAGATATGTCGTGGTGTGTCGGCCTATGGGTGCGGTCATGTTCCAGACCAGGTAGGCTCCATCAAGACTTTAACTGTGAAACAGGGCTTCTCAACATGTTTGTGGGGGTTTTGCCAAAACATTTTTTAAATAATGTGCAGGCAGTGGGCTAAAAAGGATGATAATTACTACCAGAATATGTAGACCTATGCTAAATCCCCACACATGTACTCTATTCACATCAGGCATGCCGTAGGTGGAGTAGTCCTGTCCTGGGTGTGGTCGTTCGTGTGGAACACCCCGTCGCTGTTTGGCTGGGGCAGCTTCGAGCTTGAGGGCGTCCAGACCTCGTGCGCCCCCAACTGGTACAGCCGGGACCCCGGGAACATGTCTTACATCATCACCTACTTTCTCCTCTGCTTTGCAGTGCCCTTCTCCATCATCACGGTTTCCTACTCACGCCTATTGTGGACGTTACGGCAGGTGGGCATTTAAAATGAGTAGTTACGGTGGTTCAACCAAATGCTAATCCGTAGCGCTCAACCTGCTAATCCTTGGGTGAACAGCTTGGCTTGGTTATCAAATGATAAGATAGAGGCGTTGCGGTCATTCCATTACTCTGATACATCAGAGTCAAATGTTGCGCTCTCAGGTGACCAAGCTGCAGGTGTCTGAATCAGGCAGCACCAGCCGCGTGGAGATGCAAGTTGCGCGCATGGTACTGGTGATGGTGCTGGCCTTCCTCCTGTCCTGGCTACCCTATGCAGCGTTTGCCATCTCCGTCATCCTAGACCCCAGCCTGTACATCGACCCAGTCATCTCCACTGTTCCTATGTACATGACAAAGAGCAGCACCTTGTACAACCCCATAATATACATCTTCATGAACAGACAGGTAACCTTTGGTTTCTTTCCACACACTCATACGCAAAAGGAGCCAAGCACATTCATTAATAAATATACATAATAGGCCCATAAAGCTGATCTGCATCCAAGGGATGCTCCTATATTTTTGTCAGGAAATAACCTGTGGAAATTCAGGTTTCTGGGTTCACTTAAGGAGTGTGCTATACTCCAGTTAGTGTGTGTGTGTGTGTGTGTGTGTGTGTGTGTGTGTGTGTGGTTCCGGGATTGTGCCATTCCAACAGTTCTGTGTGGATGGAACCCATGGGCTGGAGAACCCGAGGCATCTGAAGAAGATACTGCAGTTTCTACTTTGAGCAAGATCCATACAGCGTCCCAAAGAGAACAAACCAATTAATAAATATATGTTTTATGGTCTTACTCATGAATCCAAAATAGGACATGTTTGTAAAATATATCCTTATTAGCAAAATGTAGAAAAATGCAAAGGTGAATATGTTAATGTGAGTACAATTTGTAACAGTCCTGAAATCAGTTCCATTGACATTATGTTAAAATGATAAGGTTTCTTATTAGGTCAGTAATGTTGTATCCTTGAATCCATTATAAGGCCAAAAAATTAAGAAATATAATTTTTGCGGGTATTGAGATTTAGGTAAGAGCAGGGCTTAATAAACCAGGAGGTCCCGGAGCACAGAGAGGGTGCTGCTCCGGCGAGTCGGAGGAGGAATTGAGGAAATATGTCCCGGAACACAAAAAAAAAAAAAAAAAAAAAAAACATAAATAAAAAGTAATAATGGCCTGGAGCACGTCGGACACCAAGATCATTAGCTGTTTAAATAAATAAATAAAACCAAACAAAAATTTTTTTGAATT